>OMNN01003099.1:9035-45222 GCA_900302755.1 Chromis chromis | reverse complement strand
GTGAGATGCATGGAGTACTTAAATGAGGACTAAGTTTAGAAAAATGGTGACTGACATTGGCCAAAATAAGAATAAAGTCAGCAAAATAACATGTCAATTCAAATTTTAGCAAAATGAAAATTGAGTAAAAGCAGTAAAAGATGCTACAAGAGTGGCTGCTGCATCCTAAAATGGAAAGCATCCCACCTATACATCAGCAAACCGATATATTGGTTTGTTTTGCTATCCCAGAAGATTGTCCATTGTGCTATAAAACGAAATGAAGTTACTGATTAGATGCTGCAGAATATTTCGGGCCTGGCAATTTGCTTCCCACTATCAGCCATAATCAACATCATCATCTTATTTTGAAAGCTGTATGCTGCACAATAAAATGTTGGGGATCGCTTCCCTTACCAAGATTAACAACAACAGAGGCTTTTTGGATTTACATAGAGTCTCTTTATAATGAGTAGTGCTGATGCGCCTCCTCTCCACACACACATGAATGCACACACACACACACAGTACAAAGCAACGCAAACCAGAAGGTTGCAATTCTTCACCCCAATCTCTCATTATTGCCGCAGCACTAATGACGCAGTGAGGATCAAGGTGCCGTATGGAGATGAAAGAGGAGATGCAAAGGATTTACAATGCTTCCCAGATCACTGATAAAGCACAGCGTAAACAAAACTTTGCCTGGGGTTTGTGCCACCAGGGAGTTGGGATTTAGTCTCCTGATTCAGCGTCATCCTCTTAAAACTCGCAGCATTAGAGAGGCAGAGAGCAAAAATCCCGATGAGGCCCACCAGAGCTCCAAAACTGCAACATTTGAACACAACCCCTCGCTTTGGATTTCCAGGGCTCGCACATAAACGCAGTACGCTCTCTGAACTCATTATCCCGCTGAAACCCTGATGTTTCCTCTAAGTGGCTCTACAGCAGAACACACTGTGTAATAGTCCATTAATCAGTGGCTCGGGAATACTTGTCAGCTTGGAACTTGAGCATCCTTGAAGTGCAATCACACTTAATAATAATCATCAAGGCCACTTTCACATGCGTCCAAGGTCCCCGTGGCCATGTAAGTATGACTGCGATAGCATTCCTCTTTGTTTTTCCCCGTGAATGACGTACGGTAAAGTGAAGAACATGTGCAATGTGCAGTAAGCTGTGCGAGAATGTTTCATCATCTCATTAACAGAAGCCACTATCTTCGCCGAGATCTCCAGCAGTTTCCCCTACAAATGTTTACCCCCGAAAACTTCACAAAAATATTATGTAAGATACTTTAATTATGAATAGACACGCTTTCTCTTTCTTAAGGGAATAATTACATCAAAGTCCAACTAATGTGGAATCAACATGAATGTGTCCTAATGCCAGGGCAGCTGCTTCCTATAATGGTGATATGAAGCTACACCGCGCATTTGTCCCAAATGGTGACTTGAACTGACTGCCTCGTACATCCAACATTATTAATATTTCAAATCATAAACAAACAATTAGTCCTGTTCATTTATTCAGTAGAGTTGGGTGACACCTCCGAGCCCGGCAGCACTTCCAGCACTCCCAGATCACATTAATCAAACTGGGGCTGACTCCCGCAAAAAAACAGGCATCCGGAGACCGTTTTGTGATTAAGAGAGAATAAGTTCTCTTATAAAAGCACTCGGAATCAGCACTTTCGGCCTGCGGGGACTGATAGAAAGCAGAAGCTGCCATAACCGGACAAACAGCAATCTCACAGCCGGGAATCCTGCGGCCAATTATTGAGGGGGAAACTGGCATATTCACTGGTGGCTTGGAAAACCTCGGCTGGATGTAGTAATTATGTCCCACAATCACGCACAATTCATCTCCCCAAACGCAATTCACCAGCAGAATAAATAAGCAGATCAAGATGTAGATTGTCGATGGCTAAGATTAGATTTATATTTCTGCCATTGTGGTAATGATTTTTCGGACTAATTCCAGTCCGAGCCTCGGTGCTCTCGGAGCAGAAGGGAAACAGCGTGAAGTTGTACTGCTTGATGACTAAGTCGATGACTAAGTTCACCTCAAGTGAAAACTGACCACCTACCTAAATGCCCTTTGAAAGTTGTTGCATCTTCCCTCACTAAGCTGTCTCTTCAATTAAGGAGGGATTTAAGAAGGCAAAGCCATGTTGTCTGTGCAGCAGCAGCAGCAGCAGCTTAACTGGGTCACGGTGAATCCAGCCGGGTGGTCCGAGCGCTGCGTGTCCTTCGATGTAGACCGAGTAAGGCCACTGAGCTTTAGTTCAGCAGCGCAGTGACTCACCAACACACTTGTTCGCACACACACTGATAGAAGTGGTTCAGATCACCTGAGAAACACTTTGTGGCTTTGCACTCAGTTCAAAACAAGGTTCAACAGTCACCTGCAGCGGTGTGGGACTTACCTCCTGTGAGATAAATGCTAAAGTTCATGCTTAAGTGTGCAACATTTACTTCCCCTTTTGACAGTAAGAGTAGCTACACAAACTCTGTCAACACATTCTTATTAAGAAGGCCTTGCTTTCTTTTTAAAAACTAATCCTTCCTCGGAGCACTGAGTTTCTTTTTTATCTGGAGCATCAGAAACTTTTTTGGACTCCTCCTTGGTTTTTCCACCACAGGCTCTGCCAAAAGTTACTTCCTCCGTCTCCATCGCCACCCTTCAGCTCCAGCAAATAAGTCATTGCTGGTTGATAAAATGCATCCCTTTCTGTCGCCACAGAAACCAGATTTAAAACTCTGGTATACTGTAATATACAGATACATTTACCTACCCCTGACTTAATTAGCACCGAGTGAACTCGCTTAGCTTGAATATAATGGATGTTCATTTACATGTTCACATCCCGCATTCCAGCTTCAAGTTGTGCTCAGACAAGAGTAATATTAGACACGTTGCAATTACATACTGTATAAAGTCAATGGATAGACAGTAGTTGGCACAAAAAAAGAATCTAATGTGACTTGAAAATGTTTTTCAACTTGACTTATCCCACATTTTTATCTGTTTCGTGAACATACAGAGCAAATAAGAGGAACAAAAATGAGAGCGACTGGGGGAAAATAACACAAAGCACTGGAGCCTCTAATGAGTTCTCCCATTAAGGCACAATACCACATGCACATGGTCAATGAGTACATCGCTATAGGTGGCTTAACTGTACTGTTGGTACATTTTGCTCTTTGGGGAAAGTAAACACAAATGGTCCTGCAAGTGAAAAATTGCTTTGTTGTGCATCCGCAGCTTGTTAGTATGCCAGCATTTGCTAATTAGTCCTAAACTCTAAGTATAGCTGAGGCTGAAGCAATGCAGGAATTTGGTTCTAAACAAAGGTCTTGAACCAATAAAAACTGGATCTGATAAAGCTGGATGAACTCTAATGTTATTCCAGTTCAGCGTAATGTCTAATTTCATGGCATATAAAACCCACACATATCGATCTCCAACCCTTTCTCCACAAAATGATGTTCCTATACAGCTAAACTGCATTCTCATTTACGTTTTGAAAGAAACACATTTCCTCTCCGGTAAGGTAACAGTATGATGTAACAGGGAAACGCTTCCACTTTCAAAGAGCCACAAAGTCTGTATTAGGCGGGTGGAGGGGTGGTGGTGGAGTGAGTCTAACACAGCACTTTCACCCAGGAGACTGGGCTTCATGTGTCATATGGGACCATTATTTTTAGATTTAAAGCTGCAGAAGCCAGGAACCCTGAAAAGGCAATATAGCAGTGTGAATAAAAAGTATTCCCCTTGTATTACTTTCCTACATTGAATCATGGTAATATTAATTTGGCCTTTTTTTTTAACAAGAATTTCAAGAAATATAAAGTGTAAAATAAACAATTGCACAGATATTCTCCGCCTTCAAGCCAGTAAATGCACCATTGACCACAATTACAGCATTGAGCCTGTGTGGATAGGTCTCAATTAACCTTGCACATCTGGACACTGCAATTTTACCTCGTTCTTCTTTGCAAAGCTGCCCATCAGGTTGCATGAGGATCAAAGTAAACAGCCCTTTTCAAGTGAAGCCACAAATTCTTAATTGGATTTAAGTCTGGGCTCTGACTCAGCCACTCCAGAACATTCATTTTGCCGTCTTTAAATTTTGGCTGCATGCTTCGGGTCGTTGTCTTGCTGGAAAACAAATCTTCTCCAAAGTTGCAGTTCTTTTACAGATCAGGTTGTCCTCTAGGATGTCCCTTTACTTTGCCAGCATTCATTTTACTCTCTACCTTTACAAGTCTTCCAGGACCTCCTGCCGAGAAACATCCCGACATCATGATGCTGCCACTGCCATGCTTCACAGTGGGGATGGTGGATTTGCGATGATGTTCAGTGTTTGTTGTTTGTCAGACATAGCATCTAGTCTGAAGGCCAAAAGGAACTTCTTCCAGTTTACTTCAGAGACTCCCACATGCCTTCTGGTAAACTCTTGTCGACATTTATTATGGGCCTTTTTTAATAGTGGCTTTCCCTTTTTCCACTCTCCCATAAAACTTTGACTGAGGAAGAACAGGCACTCTCCCCCATGCGGAGGAAGAGACTTTGGAGGAGAAGCTTCAAACATGTTGCGAAAGGCCATATTTAATCCACAGCATGCTATTTTCCTAAAATTTGGTGCCTAAACCTAACAATGAGTGAACGTTAAAACTCAAGCCTAAGAATGGTATTACGTGGGATGTGAACCCTGCTCTCCTGGGGGAGGGTCCTTTTGCTGGTTTATGCGGCCATCCTCCCGTCCCACTTGTTAATGAACTTTGCGACTCTTTTTGGAGGCATTCCTACTATTTCAGATGGTACCTTTTGGGGAGAACACATGCTTCTTTCAAAACATAACTGAGAATGGAGTGTAGCTGGTTAGGAATGCAACTGTTGGAAGACAGGGTAGGTTAATATAGCTTGGCAAATCCTGGCCCATCTAATACTGACTGAATGACTGAAACAGAACACTTGGAACTGAACATTTGGAAAGCAATACTATAAAAGATTTTTAGATTAGAAAGGTTTTTGGAATGTGTCAATATCAGATGTAATCCAGGAGATAATATGTTACCCTGAAATCATAATTGAGAATGCAATAGTTTTAAAGCAAAGTAATTTTTGACAGGCAAGTCTTCAATCTCGCTAGAGGAAACCAAAGAATACAATACAATCCATGGAGAGGATGTAGAGATGTTTCAGGGGATAGATGAAAATTGTGACCTGCTCGTGGTGTTGGGTGAAATGTCAGGGTTAAACCAAAGTTACCAGTACATTTGCATAAAAAACAAGAAATTCTTCCTCATCCAACAGTTGTTGAGATATTTCAGCCCTGAGTCACACTGCCGTCCCTACAGCCACGCTGCTAGCATGGCTAACAGGAACACAACTGACTTGATGTGGTGTGACTTGAACTGTGACAACAGTCCAAAAGAAATCATACTGTAAGAACAAAACTGCCCAGCCTTCCCCTCCAATAAACTCAACCTTCAAAACAAACAAGAGACTATAGCTCCTCACGTTGATTTCTGTCAGCCTGATAAGGAACTCTCCAAACACTCCCATGCCCTTGTAACGCTGCATTGTAAGGCTGCCATTCTGAGCTTTCACTCTTAATTTCCACATGCATTCATCAGGCACCATAACAAGGCTAATTTCAGGGTAAATAATTGTCACCTGCCTGTGTTCCTCGCAGTGGGTGTGTTTCGTGTCTTTAATGACTCCTCACTCTGCTTCCAAACACTGCAGGACCTGAAAAGCAGTACCAAGAGGGAAAGTGGGAAGAGGAGATTCTTTGAAAGTGAAATGTGTCTTTCCTCCCTGCAGGTAAATGCGTCTCTGCTATGAGCATGCACATTTTTCAGATGATGATGATGAAAGAGCAGTTCAAGTCTGCCTGAAGATGAAAGAGATGTCTGTGCTCCTCTCTGGATTCATTACTCTCAATTCAGGTGTCTTTTTACACACTCCTCTGTTATACCTTCCTTCCATCTTTCCATTCTCACCCTCCCCACTCCCGTCGCTATTCAAACTCTCGGCCCCCCCCTCCCTCGCCGAGCTGTCAGATCCCCCCCTCTCTGTGGCTCAATGAAGTCATCTTCGCCCAGAGACGTCCGCTAATGGGATCACAATGATGCTCAAAGGACTTTGATGGGCAAATTGAGACAAATCGGCTGAATTTCAGAGGCCGTTTGGATCGTGCCGCCCTGCACTAACTGATCTTCTCGGTGCAAATCTCATTCTCAAGGATTAAACAGACAAACGAGTGCTCTGCAAAATTCACGTTCACACTCACACATGCTAATGAACAAAAGGTCGGTTGTTTTCAAATGCTTACATTTCGGTTTATTTCCAAACCTGCAGGATGTATAAAATGGCCCTTGATTGTGTTTTTTTCTTGCTCCATCGCTCATGTTTTAAAATGGTCATGCTGGGTAAATTGAGCGAGGGTAGATGGGCCAGGCTGCATGGTGTGCTATTTTACTTTGTGCTGTGTTTTGTTTCCTTGTGCTTTTGTTGTGTTTTTTTTTTTTTTCAGACTGAATTCCATCATTATATTTTCTGTCTGACTCCTCATCAGATCTAGGTTGACTCGTCTCTGTAGCCTTTATTTTTGCAGAGAGGCTTTTTTTGTTCGTTTTTTTTCCGATGAAGGCTATACTGTGTAAATAAATGTGTCACCTCCCAGCAAACATCAAAACTATAGAATGCTCATTTTTCAGCTCGTTTACTGTTTAAATCTGTTACAAAAGTTAATCTGACAAGAAAAATGAAAAGAAAAGGTGAAACTGCACAATACATGGAGTTCCTTTTGAAAATAATGCAGAGTGAAAGTATGAAGTATTTGTTTCATTCTCTGTCTGCAACGCCTCTCGTTGCCACTGTGTCAATATGACAGCGAAAACAAATTACAGGGAGCAAGGCTCAGGAATGAGACTCTACCTGATGGTGTAACCTGACGCCGTTGTACCGTTAGTCAACCTGATTGACTGTCTGACAGGGTTGATAACCTCTCGTCTTCTCTATCTGTCACTGGCTATCCTCCTCATGTGGCCCACTCGTCTCCCCTGGCAGGTCAGAAAGAGAAGAAGAAGAGAAGAGAAGAGAGAAAAAAGAGAGGGCAGTGTCAGCTTTCCAAACACCTACATCTGCAGGGTCTATTTCACAGATCATAAAGCGTCAAAGACATGCAGGGTGACAACGACAGGTCTGACCAGAGACGCTGTCCTCATAAATCCTGCAAAAGAAGATGGAGTGATTTAAGAGTAATATCCCAAATTCGGTGCCCCGGGTACCCCGCTTGATGTATTGAACGAGGGGAATGAAAGTCAAGGGAATAATGTGTTTGTGAGGGTTGATGGACTGTGTGAATGCCGAGAGTGAATCCCACTGAACTGATCTCTCAAAGCAACTTTTGCGGCACAGTGAGGGAATGTTAAAGAATACGTCGGTTAATTTAACATTTTTTCCCCCAGACTTTGATGGTGTTTTAGTTCTTTTTCCGTAACTCTCTGAACCGTATTCATGCAGCCTAATGTAGATCAACACATTTGCACCTGTACAGCCGCAATCTCGCTGTGCCTGCTGAACTGTACCGTCATAATCAGAGTGAACTTGCATTTCATTTCGCTTGGAAATGGAAATGTGGGCAGCAATCCAAGCAAACAGAATCTCTCAGCTGGATGAAAAAAAAATTCTTTTTCACTCACAAAAATGTATAACAGGAAAAGTAAGGACTGTGTTGAAAGTTACTTTGCACACAACAAAAGGCCAAACACTCTGACCACTAAGTATCTCTGTGGTTATTGATAACACCTCTTAAAGGTCATCTCTTGTTTCAAAGTTAAATAGGGGTCATTCCATCTCAAATCATCAGGTTTTCTGCTCGACTATCTCTGACATGTGTAAACATTGTTATCATAAACTATGGATATTTAAAATGATATCTGTGAACTTAAAGATTGATATATCAAATACTTTCAGAGATAATTTGTCTATTTTCTTAGTTTTATTTTGAAACTCCAGGACTCTATTCAAAATCCAACAACAACTTTCTTTTCATTCTTGTAATCAAATATTTCATGGTCAAAAGTATTATGTTTGTTTTGTTTTGTATTATTGTGACATACAGCTACATATGGTTCCGAAAATATAACCAGTTGACTTCTGCATTGTTAATTTTTTCGTCAATATGTGCTCAAAGATGAGACTTTTCACCACAGCTTCCATATGTTTTTTCATTTTTCAGCTCACCTATAAACAGAGACTATTGGATCTACTTGTCCAATGTTGTTTTTGTTATTATTAATGATAATAATAATAATTAGCCTTTTATGTTTAATAGTTTGTGTCTTTCAAATGCAATCTCCAATTTCAATGTGCGAAAAGCCTACTAAACCTACAACCAGCTAAAAGTGGGTCAATGTTTCCTTTTAATTATCTTAAAAAGCATTTCAAATATCATTATAAATATCAACATCATCATAATTTGTGCTTTAAAAATTTTAGGCAAATCAGACATGGTCGAGCATTAATTGTTCTAAAAATTGAATGATTTGATTTGGAATGTCCCATATTTCTTTTTTTCCCCCATTAAAATAATCCATTCGTACCTTAAAATGGCTTAGCTGGCCACTAACTGAGTCTGCCTGCAGTGTGGGAGCACTCACTGTGTTTACCAGGACTTTGAATAACAGGTCTTGCCAGATGCAACAGTCAGATGAAAACTCCTTTGAAGAGCTGAGGGAAATTTCATGTGATAAATGTGTGTGTCACTGCCAGCATCCCTTTTTAAAATGTTCATAGCTCTTTAATTCTTTGTTATTTATCACAAGGTTATGGTGGCAATGTACAAAATTACTAAAAATATTGTTGTCACCTTTCATAGTGCAAACACTTTTCAAAATTGCATCACTTCTGTCATGAAGCCACAAACAAAAGAACAGAGGATCTTGTCAGTTTCTATTTTAGCACACTTGTTAACTCGCAACTTCCCACCACACCCAACCCCCTGCATAAACCTCCAGTGGCGCTCTGAGACACTCCAGTTATGTAAACTGCTCCCTGTAGGCTCCCTGTGATTTTTCCCCTTTCAAGTGATGACTGAAAACTGAACAGAGAAATAAACCAACATGGGATAAAATGATTAGCCTATTTATTGACAATGGATGGATGGATGGATGGATGGATATTAACTTACTGGGTATTTTTACTCTTACACAGTAGCCATTTAATCATATTTATTTCCAGCTCCAGTACTGTAGCTTATATAGCTTCGTATTGTTTTCACCTTGTGAGTCTGTCCGTCAGTGTATGTGTGCGACATCTACTGTAACAGGTAGTACTGTGAAGGTGGTTTGAATACTTTGCCAGTATTCAAATTGTATAATAATATAGCTTGGCAGGATTTGCCACTGTGGACAAAGCAGTGCAAGATTCAGCCACAGAACTTTATAGGTGTGTAGTTGAGAACAAAATGTAGTTTGCAGATGGGTGTGGTCCAGCCAATGGTTACTGAAGACTCATGTAATCTACTGATGGGATTAAACCAGCCACAATACTAGCTGTAGAGCTACTAATACATTCTGTCCACAGACGTACATGCAAATACCTGCCAAAGTACTCGCCTTTGTGGTTCGTTCCGTGTCTCCAGGACTGAATACTGAAACAATAACAGCCTCACTGTCACGTCTAATAATGCAGTAATGACTACCGAGTACTCGTGGGTCAGGTCAGAGCATGTTGACGGGTGTCGTGGCTGCTGTGATTCCACTGCAACATAGTTTATCTCTGCATTACAGTTAGTAGTAACTGAATGTGAACTCAGGGAAATGTCAAACAAAATAGAATTAAAAGAATGTTGATTTTGGGATTATCAGCACTGTGATCTCTATTTATTTATTTATTTATTATGCAAGTAGTATAGATTTGTGCATCTCTAGTGTTGGTGAATCGACTGAATCCAGCATTAAAATAGGCTTTTAAAAGATATTTACTGTTGTATTATTTCTAAACATTGATTCAATATGGCACTTTTCCTACAGCATCTAGATAATTAAGAGCAAGTCTTTGGGATTTAGGCATCCTCTGGACCGCCACTGACTTTGCTCAGACTTTGGAGCAACTAAAATACTGTGTGAATTACTCTTGACCAAACACTAAGGAGTCCTAAAATCAGGACTGTCCTTTAAATTTTGGACTTTCATTCTAACTTTGCCAGCAAGGAGACACTTTCAGTCCTCTGATGTTTTGCTTGTTCAAAGTACAGTCCAACAAAGCTAATAGAAGTAGACCATCAGTCTTGTTTAATACTGAACTCTAATTCAGGACAGTTTATCTGAGGTATAAAATTCTCTCCTTTGTGCAGATGACTAAAATCACCAGATAGTGAAAACCTTTTTCAGTTCCGTCTCCGTGTGACTCCTTCACAGAGAGAAACTGGACACTCAAACGCATGATCACTTATGCATACAGTTTTAATTAAATGACTGGCTACTGTGATTAACCTGCGCATCACCTCCACACGCCGCACCAGGAAACAGCTCTTATCTACGTATCATAACCGTGAGAGGTGTTTCCAAAGTGACCTGGGTCTCTTAAGACATGTTATCCTCTATTAGTGAGACGTTAGACCCACAGTAGGCATTCACAAGTGATTCTTAATTAAACACGATCAGCGCAGGCTAAGTCTTCATTTCTGTCTTGATAAGCCATAAGAGCTCTCCAGGGTAAAGCGAGCGCTAACAGGCAGCGTGGGGGGATTACGATTAGCTTTAAGCTCTGCTTCGTTCCCGCTGCCCTTGTTCGTCCTCAGCAGTCTGTCTTTAGCAGGCTGTGACGCCCCAGTGAGTTAAAAGAACACGCTCTTATATCACCAACGCGGTCGTTAAAAACTCTCCAGAGTTTTCATCTCACTCCGAACTCCGAAACTGACATTTTAAGCTGCACTGCAATGAAACGGCTCACATTCGAGTTTGGCCTCCATGGGCACCGTGGCCATATGCTAATTTGGCAACTGAAGGCTCGGTGAATTACTTAAGGGGATGAACTATATCTAAGTTTTATTACTGCTATTGCAGATGGTTAATGACCCTCAACAATGATAAAATATTTTATAATGATCAAACTTTAAGAACTGCAGGCAGGGGCGCTGCAAGATGGGCGGAGGGAGACAAATAATTTAACAGCCCTCTGTCTGCGCAGAGCTCAGAAACATCTTAAATACATCATGAAGACAAAATCACAGCAGCTATAAGGGCCCTGATGTCAAATGCTTCACTGTGGCCTGAGATTCCTGTCAGCACTCCTGACTGACAGCCTCAAACAGAAGGAATGTTTTGATATTGAAAGCCGTTTTCATGTTTTCTTAAAATATTCAGTGTATCTAATTAAAATAGCCCATTACGTATGCCGAGAACACGCAGAGCTCCCACAACAGTAGTGTGGCTGTGAATATCATACCTGATCCCGCATTTGCTCCCTCTGGCTTGCAGTTACTTTTGTGAGCAATGAGAGATAAAAGTCGCTCTAGTCAATATGGTCTTCTTAACAAACTGATGCGTCTTATATGAAAACACTGGGATCTATAATCCTTTTATCTTTAGCACTGCACTTTAAGCATAAATTCATTCATTATTGCAACATAAATATGATAAGATTAGTGATATTCTTAACGTCGCCTGCTGAAAAAGACTTCTTTGTTATAGCTAATGGTCCTATAAGAGCACAGTGCTCCAAATAGCTCCCTCTTACTGAAAAGACTATTGAAATCTCTTTGGAGGGAAGACAAATCACTTCAATGGCTTTCATCTCCATTTATGAAATGACCCTTTTAGCTTAAGTGCTCTGATGAATTTGCTCAAAATTGAACATATTGCAGGCGTATTTTTTCCCATTTTCCTCTCTCCGTGCAACTGTAATTCTCTTTTAACACGTCCGGAAAATTGTTCGGATTTCTCCCTTTAATGGCGGTTAGATGGCATGGGCAGCACTGTGAGCATATTGTGAACTTGGAGGTCAAACTGTGACACTCGGCAGCAAAGCAAAGAGCAGAATGGAGTAAACTTGATGGTCATTTAAAGCAGGAAATGTATTTACACGTTATGGTATTATGTGAATAGGAAATGGCACTTAAACTTATATTTTCACATTTTGTGTGTGCAGGAAGGTGACAAGTTGAAGGAAGAATCAGCATGGGCCACGCCGTGCTGCCAGAATAGCTTCAATACTCCTTGATATTGATTCTCCAAGTCTCTGAAACTGTACTGGAGGGATTAACGCCATTCTAATAAAGGATATTTTGTAATTTGGTGTTTTGATAATAGTAGTGGAGAGAGCTTTCTAACATGTAGGTTTGAACTGTACAAGTAATAATGCATTTTTATACTCTCTGAATCATTCAGTGACCCTTTATGCCCAATGGGTGTCAGTGAAGGAGGCAAGCATTCAGGCCTGTACTGTTCTTTGTGTATGCCAAACATCCACTTATTGAAAAATAATAGCGAAGGATGACTCATCTGAACATACCACTTATTTCTACATCTCTCTAGACCAGGGCCGCTGGTTTTGGCAACACTGAACTCTCAAATGTGCATTCCTTCTTTTTCGTTTTAATGAGGGGTTCATGCCTTGTGACCCTACTATAATATCCCTCTCCAACTGCTTATGCTCTGTTTCTGCTGACAGTCCGATCACATCCTGCACTGATAAACTTGCCAAAAACTATTTACTGACATCTTTTCCACAGTTTTTTAAATGCAGATGTAATTTCAGCCACTGTTCCTGTTGGAACCAGTTGAGCAGTTTTTGCTGAAGCTCCTGCCATCTGTCCCCCAACAATGAACCCGCTTTTCTGATTCACTTAGATTTTTTTCCTCTTGCCATTTTGGTAGAAAATCAGAATCAACAAGAGCTGCTTGGTTTTTTATTCACACCACAGAGCATGATTGGATGTTAATTGTTTAATTGTACCATGCAGGGCACCTGTGTGGAAGCATCTGGATTTGTTGTGTTTCTCCACTAATTTATTCAGGCTTTCTTTAATCTGTCATCCATCTGTATTTTTCTGTAGGAGTGCGTTAGATATTTGCCATACAAACAATATGTGGAGGGTGGGTGGTTGCAGATTGAAACTACTGGATGATTTGCATAAAATTTTGTAAAGACATGGTCCCAGAACAGCAAACCCTCCTGACTTTAATGATGGAATGGTTTTAAATTTGGTTTTAAGACTTTTTTGTTGCATTTACATTTTTCCGATAAGTTTGTTTAAGACCAAATACCTGCAAAAGGCCATTCCCATCAGCCTCAGCTGTGTTTTGTGGTGAGAGCTAATTAGCAAATCAGCATGCTAATATGCTCAGCTAAGATGGCGAAAATGGTAAACATTACATGTTTTAAACATCAGCATCTTACACCGTCAGTCTGGAGCATGCTGTGAAGCTGACATTAGCATTTAGCTCAAAGCGCCGCTGTGCCAAAAATACAGCCTCGCGGAGCTGTGTGCATGACTGTAGATTCCTAATCCTCAGTCCAAACTGTGTGCATAGCACCAGGCTTGATATACAAAGGTTCATAAAGGAACGACGAAAAACCAACATTGATCTTTTTTTTTTTTTTTACTGCAGAAATTGTAAATGTAAAACAACACGGAAGAACGGTTTTTGAAAATATAGCTTTCTTTATTCCTCACACGTTCAGAATCACAGTTGTCAGTGAAGGGAGGTGCAAAGATAATGTGATTCCAAAAGATTTATAACAATCAAACAGTGAATCGGCCGAGGAGATTGAGCCATTTCACAGATCAGGGGATAGACATCACTACTGCCTCAACTCCAGCCCCTATTTCCACCTCGCATTGCAAGAGAGAATACTGATTTAAGCTATCATCTTCAGACAGGTGCTCTTAAAGCCATCATCCATTCCCATTAGGCTTTAGTCACACCCACTGGTCCAAGTAGACAAAATAAGTCTAGAAAGAGGCTACTCTTATAAGGATGTATTAAAGCCACCTAACTAAAACATACTCTTAGAAGAAAATTGCTCACGGTGGCGTACTGTAATATCCACCTCGGCTTTTTGTTCAAGTGCACACTGAAAGAAAGGAAACGGCAGAGATACAGTTGAAATGATTGTGTTACTTTACAGCTAAATACCAGCATACATGATAAAATATGCTTACACATGCATATCTGCTCCCAGTGGATAACACATGAAAGCATTATAAACACTTTCTCTGTTGTCTGCTATGGAAATATGCAAGATAATGTGGCCCGTTGGGGGGGAGATGCAAGACGAAAACAATACAAAGTACCCAGGGGTTTCTGCAGGGTAAGAAAATTGATCGGGAAAACAAAAACAGCTTTTTTTCTCGTCAGTTTCTATTCATCTCTCCTATCTGTGGAAAATGGTGCATGTATTAAAATAATACACAACTTCCACGTACAGTGTTTAAGACGCATGCCGCAGCTCGCAGGCATACTTGCGCCCACAATCCTATTATATATGACACAAAGCGTGCTTAGTGTGTCTGAGGCCTTCAGTTTAATGGTTTATTTGTGCTCGGTGCCCAATGTCTACCATTTCTAGTTCAAAGCAAGCCGCTATTTCGAGCGAATGCAGTTTGCATAAGTCCTCACATATGAATGAGGGACTCAACAGAAAACCTTTTTTCTTTTCTTCAGCAGACTCTCTTCAGTCCCTCTCGAACCTTAAAAAGAATCTATGAAACCAATAGATTGTTAATGTAAATGGGAGGCAAGGTGCTGCAGGGTTACCAGGATGACATTGAGTCCAGCCGACACAGCAGCGACGTGACTCTGCCTCCATCTGCTGGACAAACACTCAACATCACACTTGGTTCAGCTGAAGGATAGATTTTACACTTTGCTTTTGCTGCAAATGGCAAATTCCAGAATAAAAGCAATTTTTTAATAGCTTGAAAATACTCTTTTAGGTTCATTAAAAATACATCTGATGCTCCATTAGCAGGCCAACCACAGTTCATTTCCCATCTCAATTTGCTTTTATGTCTCCTTTATAGGCTTAAAATGTCTCACAAAAATATGATTATTGGGGGGGATCCGTGCAAATAGCACAATTTTAATGCGGGAAGAAACAGGTTTTTCCCCTATCCCAATGTTGTGATATGTTTTGGAGTGACAATTTGTTATTTCACCATCACAGATAGATTAGAATTGCATATTAAAGGTCAAAATATGAAGCAACAGTGATCTTATGTAAGCAGTTGAGGTCACATGCTGCTTCGTCAGTGGTCTCCAAGGTGAACACTAAGCGGTGATACCACAGAATGATTTTCATACCGTGGCCCTTTGTCATCGTCGCTGCAGGGACGTCTCAAACGCCGAGGGACCGCGTCCGATGTGAGAAATAGGATTGATGTAATCTCGCTAAAAGAGGCGTGACTCCCTGGCAAACTGCTGGAGAGAAAATAAAGTGAGACCAGGAGAGGTTTTACTGAGCTCATCTGTAAAACCTCAAGAAAAAGATGTTAAATTGACTAGTCTGATGCATTTGATCAAAACATCCCAAAAGGACATGTGTTGATGTGTCACCTGCTCAGGACGGATGTGTTTGTAACAGGATAACATTTTGTCTTGTAGAAAAAGGAGTCATTTTAGTTGCTTCTTCTCTTGTGTGGTTTCTGTTGATATGTCAGGTGCATCTTTGGCTTTTGGTTCATTTCCAGTATCTGCTCAGCCTCAAGAGATGCATTTTTTGCAAATGAAAACAATCATGCTGGGCTTTCAGGAGGCCTAAAGCCAAGAATCTTCTTTTCTCAGAGGGAAAACCAAAGTTTGGAAGTCACTGTTGATAAAGGCCGGATGTGATTTCCACAACTTTTAGATAAAAATATTGTCACCCGCGTGACAGATGTTGTGTCATGGAGTGATGCATCATTTTCCTGCCTTGGGGAGCGCAAAGTTCCCACAGTCCCCCCTTCGGTTTGTGGTCAGATACCAGGAAAAAATCCACTGAAGCTGGAATGTGGCAACATTGGAAGTTTGTTGATCACCACTGTCACATTCACTCTCGATTTAATGATGAAAACCTCCCAGAAAGCAACATTGTCAGCCTCTAAAAGCTTTAATACATATAACAGCGGATTTACAACCACCATAAAAGCCACATGTATTAAAGCGAATAAATCTATATTTTCCTACTCCGTCATAGCTGTTTTTGGGAAGTGCAGAACCACACAGTGCCTTTAATGGCCTCTTTTTATTCTTTTGGCTGCAACAACAGAAAACATTTACTTGTTTTTTTCTTCCACGGACCACACAGTTTAAGAGTCTACAACAAGAGTTCTGAATTAGCATAAAAATACACAACCTGCGCACATTTGTCTCCACTGCAGACATTTTTTTATTTCTTTTTGATTTTTTCTGCAACTCAATTCAACACTTTACATTAGAGGTAAAACTAAATAACAATATTTAAAGAACAGAAAGCCAGAATCTGCAGCTCAGTCTTTGTGGGATCAGAATCATTTGTGTTTTGGTGAAGCTATTTTTCTTCAATCATCACTGATTGGTGACGCAGAAGAACTGATTATTTCTTGCTCACTTCAGCCTGGTGATCAAGAAATTATCAGAATGTCGTAATTGTGCTTAAATTAAAAGGCTTTTCATTATAATTATCAGTTGCACCCTTAATTAGATTGGTAAAATGGCTGTATTTTCTTTCAAAAATGCCAAAAATTTAACTTAAATCATGCTGATGACATTGTATAAACCGTGACAGCATTTATTGACATTATTCTATTTAGTGAGTCTGCAGAAAACTGAGCTAAATGTAAAAAAAAACACACATAAAGGGCAACATGACAGATTTTTCTGTTACTAGAGAAAAAAGTCTTAAAATCCCAGTGCACCCTGGGGGATTTTTTTAAGCCTAAACCACTCAGAGTGCTAAAGATGATCACTCAGGTGTAGATAAGCATAATTAACTTTGAGCAAAACACCTGTTACACTGCAGGATGTGTCACAAGCATGACATAACAGCGTCCTTCACAAAGTAGCTGCCATTTTGTTTTGTTTTGTGTCCCTTTGTCTGTTCTTTGTGATCACTGGTAGGTGTTTCTAGCACAAAGTTCACCGTTTTACCTTTACGAATGACTCACCGCGGCTTCAGACAATCAGCCGAGGCCCTTGAAGGAAGCAGAGAATGCAGTTGCTATGTGGGTGGATGTTTCACACTGCTGTTTAATGACCTTGAGCAGGTTTTAAAGGACTGATTGTTGCACGGTGCGCGCCGCGGCTGCCAACTCCTCCAGTCGAAGATGGCGCGCTGTGAAACTGCCATTACGCTTCACTTAGTAAGCAACCTCTACTCTTAATGCGAAACACTTTGTCTTTTATGCAAACACGGGCGTGAAAGGATTGCATTATCGTTAAACCTTCCAACATCAGTGGGAGGATTTTGGAGACAAAAAGATGGAGGAGAATCGGGGGGCATTTATCATTTCAATTACTTGGAATTGAGAATCTATGATAATTAAAGGAGCATTGAGTAATCCCTGACCTTTATCAATCTTTGTAACTGTCTCATCCTACACAAAACCCTGATGTTGCCTCGTCTGCTCCTTTGTCCTACATTTTCTCTGCAAGGAAATAATGTGGAGATCTAACAGCAAGGTGAGCTGGATAGTTCAGTCTGTAATAACTGTAAAGCTCCATCACAGAGAAGTTGAAAACAAGCACAGACCTGCTTAAAATTATGGTTAATAATATATTAATCAATAAGTTTTAGCCTGTTCTGTCCATTAAACACTGTCACAACTTAATAACACAATTTTCTTAAATAATAGCCTTGAAAAACAAGTGTTGTGGCCTTTAAATGGAGTCTAATGGACTTACTGTAAATGGTTGCTGACCATCAACTCTAAATTCTGTTTCTTGCTTCCGGTGCATTAAACACAAAATAGGAATAACACCAACAGACTGGGGTAAAACTATTGTATGCCCTATTTTCAAGAACATGGGAGATCACCTCATATGCTCTAACTACAGAGGCATCGCACTGCTCAATCATTCCGCTAAGTTTTAGGAGACGATCCTGGGGGGGAAAGGCAATACGGTTTTAGGCCAGGTAAAAGTACTACTGACATGATATTTACCATCAAGAGAATCATGGATAAACACTGCGAGTACAATCAACCACTTTACATCACCTTCCTCGATTTAGAAAAGGCTTTTGACAGAACTCCCAGATGTAAATTATGGAGCATGTTGCAGAGCTATGAGGTACCTTTGTTATTATTCGCACATTAGCACAGGGGCAGTGGTGGCCTAGTGGTTTGTGAAGCGAACTTGTAACCAGTGGATCGTCAGTTCGAGTCCCCAGACTGGCAACAGGTTGAGGTGGGAAAGTGAGAGCAACTGCTTGTCCCAGTCACCACCACTGTGGGCCCTTAACCCCTGACTGCTCCCCGGGTGCTTCACCGCGGCAGCCCACTGCTCCTAGTATGTATAGTTAAGGTTAACTATGATGATGGGTCAAATGCAGAGAAGGAATTTCCCCAAGGGGATCAATAAAGGTTACATTATTAGATTGTTATTATTTAGGACTAGCTTAAACACAGTGTCAACAGGAACAGGTGAAGAAACATGGTTTGAGACTACTAGTGGAGTCAGACAAGGAAGTGTACTCTCACCGCTACTCTTCATATGCCTGGTAATAAGAGAGGCTGCAGCTGATCAACCACATACAAATGTGCAGGCGTATGCGGACGACATAGCAACGAGGAAGATTTACAATATTGACTAAAGCTTAACCTAAAGAAGACCGAGATAATGGTGCTACACAGGAGTAGACAGGTGACCAACATCCAACTCGACGACACTGTGATAAATCAGGTAGATAATTTCACCTATCTAGGAGGCGTACTATCATCAACAAGCTTAACTGGCCCAGAGATAAACAGCGGCAAAAATAAATACTCACAAAATGGCAGAATCATGTACAGGCTACTGAAGGATAAGAATGTGCCAAAGAAAGTCAAGAAAGTGATACACACCGGAATACTGAGGCCTATTTTGCTATATGGAAGCGAGACTTGAAACATTAATAGGAACAACATGAAGAAACTAACAGCTGCAGATATGAAAGTGATACGCATGATAAATGAGGTTACAAGAATGGATAAAATCTGGAATGTGGAATTTTGCGCCCGGCTATAAATAACACCAATAGCAGAGAAGTTTCAAAGGAGCCAGATCCAGTGGTTCGGACATGTTAGGCGAAGATCACCGGATCATCTGACAGCGTTAGCCAACACCTATAGAACTGATGGAACAAGACCTACGGAAGGAGATGGCATCAGCGCATTGACGACTACCTCCACGTGAGAGGAACCAGTCTTCATGAAGTAGAGCAAGCCAAAGTATACGATGATAGAGAGAAATGGCAAAGACTCGTGTATAGCAGTTCTGACGACACTCCTGACTGACAGGCTTTAAGCCTACTCTGGAGTAGGGTGAGAAACATTTGTTCCGTTTCAGAGGCTGAAAACAAAGCCTGAGTAAAAATACTCCACATGCTGCCTGGTTTACATGAGGGACAGCTGAGCTCTCAGCTGTGTGATGTTTGACAAGAATGACCCGCTGCTAATTCTTACCAACCACTGAGACATAAAGTAAGTAACTCGGATGAAAAAAAGGAACATGTCTAACATACCTGCAAAAAATCTGCTATTACATGAAGCACAAATGCAATCAAACATCAGAACATGAGACTGTTCTTTATACCTTCTCTGATACTGTATCTCAAGTGTTGCTTTGACAAAACCAGTGGTACTCAAATACTGTACTAAGTACAAGATACTCCAAAAAACATTATTTCACTTTTATGTTGCTTTCTACATCTACTGTATTTCTCAAATGTTCTACTTTTTACTCCATTACATTTTCCTGACAGCTGTAGTTACCTGGTAGCATATTAGGATTTTGAAAACCTATCATGTTTTAATGAATGCTACAGAATACTATGAATTGTTAGAGTAAATTAAACCACCTGAAAGTGTATACATAAAGTTAAATCAGCTCTTCCTAAGTCAGACACAATATTAAAAATACTGCTCAAGTGTTAATGCATCAGTTACAATAATCTAATAGAACACTGACTTTTAAATTTAAGTCAAGTCACTGATCTTTATGGCACATTTAAAACAGCCATTGAGCCAAGGGGCTTTCCAATAGAGAAATAAGATCTTTAATTCACCTAACAATTATAAATATTAAGGTTAAAGCCCTACAGTGTTTATTATGTAGTGCAATTAAATATAATAAAAAATTCAAATGTACCAGAATAAATTATATATTAAGGCTAAGACCCAGCAATATCATGTATAATAAAAAATTACCTGACATAATGATGAAAGTGGAGAAGAAGAAGTTTTTAAACAGGACCTCCAGCAGAACCAGGCTCAGGGAGGGTGGAGATTGAGGTCAAAGCACAAGCTGCAAGAGACATATGACAATATTAATAACATATTCCATATGTAATGTTGCATATAGATGCATGGAAGTGACAAAAAGCAGATAAAACCTCAGTATGAACACATGTAAAGACAACCACGTGACCACTACAAGACAAAGCATATTGGCAATTACAAGCAAAAGGGTAAAACTGAGTAAAACTAGGCCACTGAGCAATACAAAACGACAGGGTGATAAAAGAAACAGAGTGGACAGGACTGAGGTAGCTTCAGGAAGAACTAAAAGCAAGGGGAAAGGGTGAGCCTTTAATTTTAATTTAAAGTTGCCAATTTTGATACATTATTTGATGCAGAACAGGCGACTATTTAGAGGCTGTGTGTGAAGTTTATGTACTTTCATTACATTATGATGATACTTAGATACTTATACTTAAGGTTTGGAATGTAGGACTTTTACTTGATAGTGAGTCAACTATGGTACTGTAACTTTTACTTAAGTGAAAGAGTACTTCTTCCATCACTTGATAAAAGTAAATGATGTTTAATATACTTACAAATAATGTGATCTTGCAACAAAAACAAAGCTGCACTTCTTTCCTTCAAATGCTTACAATAGTTACTATGGAAATTAAAGAAGTATGTTTTCACCAAAATCAGTGAAATGTAGACCAGCCATCTATTTTTGAGAGCTCAAGCTTGTGTGGAGATGAATACACAGCAACAAAAAACAGCCTTGAGTCCTCAAAAATCGAAGAATCCTGAGTAAGATGGGTAAAACTTTTACTCTATCACGATCGCTCCCTTTGTTCTCAATAAAAGGTTTTTAGTTACATCCCTTTATTTGACATCAGACTTGGTTTGTCCTCATCAGTGGATTGCGTGCATTTTGTGTTCAAATAAAATAAGGTGACGGCTGTGTTTTCTCATAATTTAATCAGGTTTTGCATGGATTGCTGCACACGCTTTTCTTTTAAATACATATTGTTTTAAAGTCTGGCCTTGGAAACTGGAACAGGGGGAGACTTCCACTCTTCCATGTAAAGTGAATGAGAGAAAGTCTTTAGAGATTTACTGCTGCAGAAAAAAAGGTCATGATTTTCTTCACAACATAGATTAATGAGTTCTACCAGCTGCATTCCAGTGTGATGCAGAAAATACATTTATTGATTGATTTTGATACTTTGATTTTAAGTACATCTTTTATGGCAATAACAGCAATATATTTGCTGGCGCATCAGCACCCATATCACCATGGCGGTCAGAGACGGGTAGTCTGTACGTTACATAATATACAGCAAAAGGAAGATAAATGGGGGTTCTATTTCATCAAGTGCGTTTTCCATTTTCTCCGACAGAAAATGCTACTTACTCAATGTGTAACCTTGACATGGAGGCTTCTTTTATTGCTTTGCTTGTGCCTTTGACACAAGTGATTATAGTCAATAAGATCCACTAATGTCTTGTGGAGACCCTGAGAGCTTGGCAGACAGTAAAATTTGGTAACTTCAGCTTTAATCTGCAGAATTGAACATTTAAAGGTCAGATATTATTATTGTTGCCGTCTTCCCTGCTGTATTTTTAGATACTGATATGCTCTTGTTTACAGTTGGAGCAAGTTTCTTTTGGACAAAGTACCATACGGATGTATTCGTGTGTTATACAACATAAGCTCTGCTACTGGACAAAGATCCGCATTCCCACTTTAGGAATTAACTTTTTTTTTTTTTTTTCCATATACTGCAGAACATTTCCATATCCTAAGTTGCTTCAGGTTAGCTGTAATGACACTTGGATGCAAAGTTTTTGTTGTCCGACTCTTGTTTTGCTTATCAGTGAGAAGGATCTGATGCTGTTTGCATCCTTTGAACTCTTGTCTTTGCTACCAGCGACGCAGCTCAGCTTTGTGTTGCAGCTGAAGAAACAATCACCCTGCACACAAATTCTCTCTGAACTTCTCCTGGACTCCCTGCAGGCCACAAACAAGCTGTTGTGGATGCTGTCTGACTGAGACGGTCCAACACACAATCTGGCAAACAGCCAAACCCACTTCATTTTCCATGAGGAGTGAACTATTCCCTGTTCAGTGTATGAAGGGATTGATTGTGCAAAGCAAGTACGTCACATGGAGACAAGGGGGGAAATCTCATCAGGATTACAGGCAGAAACCCCGAGATTACAGAATTAAATATGTATCAACACACAGGGCAAACATTCATTAGCTCTTTTCTACAGAATCTTGGTCTAAAGAGATTACAGATTTGAATCTGTTGTCTACTTCTTTAACTTTAGAAAATTAGACACTTGCACAACCAAACTATTTGAATGAGCCAAATAAAGTTGCTGAACCTCCACCTGCCACACAATGAGCCAGTAGTTAGCTGTTGACAAGCTACTAGCTGGTGTTTGCAAAGTGCACTAAGGATTGGTGTGTAACTTAATATGGAGGTCATATGGAAGTGCTTCTGTCAACTACGCATATATGGACAGGTGACAGAAGAAAACCTAAACCCTTGACCCCCACAGTGAGGGAATCTGATGGCTCTTTTACGCTGTGGAGGCATTTTGCTGCCATAGTTTGGGTCCACTTGTCCCTTGAGAAGGAAGGGTCACTGCAAATCAATATAAAGTTGCTCTGAGTGACACCTTTATCTATCCTGATAGGATACAGTGACAATGCCCTGATCCATTTAAGACACATGGGGGTCACTGAATGGTTTGATTAGTATAAAAATCATACTATCATTAAAACACCAAGTGAGGGAACATCTTTGGGGAAAATGGTGTTCATCCCTTCAGTACAGTTCCAGAGACTTGGAGAATCAATGGCAAAGTGCACTGGAGCTGTTCTGGAAGCACATGATGGTCCCAACACCTTACCAAGATACTTGATGCTGTTTGTTCCTTTAAATTGTCTCTTGTCTGTATGTCATTGGCGTGACGAACTGATCCATAGTTTTATTTCAGACTTCACAGAAAGATCCACCGTCCCCGTCAGTTTAGAGATGTTCAGGAAAGTGTAGCTTACCGCACTTCTTGATTAATAAAACAGCTTTGCAACCAAAAAGCTATTTGGTTCAGAAAACTACGCCACGACCACAATGCTATTTGTAAGTACAACACTGGTTCCCAACTTAGATTCTGACTACTGATAGCAATGTAGATCAGTCAATCAACCACTTTTGTACACAGTAAGATAGTTCAACCAGACCCAGATCCACAGGAACGCTGAAGCAAGCATTACACTCTTAGTTTAATGTCTTATACTATCAAATTAAAGTTGAATAATGAATGTCGTCGTTAAATTGTGAGTGGTGAGTGGGAATTCCACCATTACGCAATGCACTCCGATGTTTTGCAGTTATGCTGCATCGTTTCGATGAAAAATCTATAAAATAGATTAATCAGAAAAATTGTCATTTTGTGGCAGCCCTGTTAGGAAGCACACACTCCCTACCTGACCACATGCAGACCTTTTGTGCATGAACCATACACCATTTTGTTTTTCTGTTTACTTTATTTAGTCCAGTGGCTACTAGAGAAAATTGTACTTTTCAATGTTATGTTTACCTGTCTGATTAAAGCAAGTAGCCTGTTAACAAAGACATTAGGTTTACAGAAGTCCTCACCTGAGTTCCTTCCCTGCAGCGGCCATCTTGTCCTGGAGGTTAAAGAGAGGTCACGCCTCCAAAGCAGCGTTTTATAGGTTCACTGAGTAGGTAGGACCTCAAATATGATTGGATTATAGATGTGTCCCGATTGGCCAGTTTAAACTGGGAAGGCAAGCCCCCTTCTCCTATATATACCAGTTTACTGAGAGGGAATTGAGGGAAAGTTTGCTCAGAAGGCAGCACAATGCAAGTTGTAAAGGTTTTCATGTAAGTTTTTTCTCTTTTGCTATTTTATTTCTTTTTTTCCTTTTGGAGATGTAGTGTTTGTTAAAAAATGTTTAAAAATTGCAGCCCTAATCATTACTTTATACACTTTTATGGATCTGTTTGCAAAATGTAATCCATTACCATCTGCCCTAGTTACTATTACTTTGTAGTTAGTGAGTGCTAGTAAATGCTGGCAAACTAACAACTGCATAAGACGACTAAAATAGTAACCATCATTCCTGCTAAGCATCAGCATGTTGACATTGTTACTGTGAGCATGTTAGCATGCTAACACTAGCATTTCACTCAGTCTCCGGCCATTAGCTGTGGACATTAAGTTTGTTTCTGAGAAGAGCTCCGCTGATATTTCCACACTTTAGTGTTGCCCAGCAGACGGGGCTCTCAGTGATGTGCCTGCTAAGATACTTTGAACAGGTTCGTACCAGAATATTCATCATCTGACCCCTAAACAGCACCTCAGGCCTTAAACGCACACAAACATTTACCAACGGTTGTCATGGAAAAAGGGGAAGAAAAAAACCTGGTGGCCATTTGGTTGAAACTGATGTTAATGATGTGTGTTGTTGTCATGATTCAATATATAGGATTTACTTTCTATGTGCTCCTTTTATTTTTAAATTCGAAGTAAAGCCTCTCATTACATTATATATTCCATCTTGCTTGGTAAGAAATGTGCACCTATGAATAAGGCAGAATTCATTTCCAGTGCCATTCCTTATGATTAGTTGCTTAATTATTAATATTTCTATCATAATATTCCTTTTTGACTTGTTCATATTTTATTTTATTTTTATTTTTTTCCTTCTGTCTGTCTGATATTGAAAAGAACATGCTGACATGTTACCAAACCCATTGGCCTGTTTGACCGAACTTGATAAATGATATAATAAATATGGAAAAGACAACATGCCCTTATCACACTGGTGTGATATTTCTGTCCTGTTTACTGGCACCTCATTAACCTTCTGTTCCCACTCCCCCTATTGTCTCCCAATGCAGCCATATTTCAGAATAAAAGAAGGCGCATTAGTGGCGCGTACTGGCGCTGATCATTTCCTATAAAACTGATTTCTTTTGCCCGCTGCTGAATTTCTGGCAATGTACCCAATTAGCCGTGTGTCTACCCGCGTCCTGCTGCTGCATTGTTAGCCTTGCTGCGGGCGTGTTTGTTTTAGTGCTAGCGAGTGCAAATTTATTAGCCTCCTGCAGTGTATTCTTTGAAAAGCCAGTCACTTTTTTCCCTGCCTGCTCTGTGTCATTTTTCCAAGAAGAAAGAAGAGCTCTGCACGTCTTACCAAACATGTTCACAGTGTGATTAAAAAGAACCTGCATGTGATCAGGGAGGGAGATGCACTTCTAATTTAACTAACCTAGTTGATTTAAATACGACTCTGTCAACACACTGTGATATTTTCTCCAGATTACAAACTTGCCCGTGCGACTTGATACCAGATGGGTGAAAACAGCTCATGCATGTATTAATAAAAGCCAGTGTGTCAGAATTAAAAATACATTCAGCTTTAGTGGCTGGCAGGTACAGAAAGCTAATGAGACAGATGGGTGTATCCTGCAGCGCTGGATGCAGTCGATCTTCTTTTTCATGTGCAGTCATTGATATTCCACTGAAGCCCAGGCTAGTTAACATTGATTTGTCATCCTTGCTGCTGCATCTCCAGACGCTTGATGGCCAGTTGACATTTGATAATACAGATAGGATCATGTGGACCACTGGTGGCCAGTGGCCATCTTAGTTGGGATGCATTAGGTGAGCCTCCACCTGCTCTCTCAGATGGACAACTGAGTGAATATGCAGATCATGGATTCTCTGTCCACTGCCAGATGGTGCCACTCAAACCGTATCTGCAGTCTGCAAGCAGCACAATGCAAAAATAGTCTGTCCAAAGCAAGAGACGAGCCAATAAATTCCCCAGGTTTCTTGCTGTTCTCTGCTTTGACTTTGAATTATGCTGCCTACAAGCTCGAAACACAAACCTCCAACATGTGAGCCTCAGAGGGAGGAGAAGAAGTGGTCGAAAAGGGAGGAAGCGGCCTTGTTGTTGGAAGTCTTCCAGCTACAGGCCGGGGTCACATCGTCTGGGAAATGGACAGTCTATCTGGGAATTCCTGTTGCTGTGTACTTCCCGCTTTCGAAACGGCAGCCTTCCAGAAACTGGATTGACTTTGGATGAAATTCATCGACATCGAGTGAGACAGGAAGCAGCGTCAGTCCCCTGTGTGGCAAGATAGTAGTGATTACATCGTAGTTTAAATTTTTATTTTAGCAAAAAATAAATAAATCCCTGCAACATTATTATAGTCCTTACTGAGTCTTGATTTAATAAGGTTTTATGGCTTTTGAGTGACTGAATCCATATAAATTTGACATATTATAGATGAACTCCTTAACGCGGGGATAAATTTGCCCTCCCTGAAAAGTAACAGATGAAATTTTACTGTGCGTACATCAGTTTAAGTATTTAAGCATTTATCTTACTTTGTGGTGAATCTTCAAACTGCATCTCTACTGATTCACTGCCTGTCCGGCACTTATGATCAGGAAGTGTGCAAAGGGTCAGCGACACTTACAAAATGAGCCCTTGAAAACTGCCACAGTCAAGAACCTCCAGTAAGATTTCACTTTGACTGACAGGAATGAATTTAATTTCTTTTCAGATGAAGTAATTTCGAGCACTTGATTTTTATGAATCCCACAGGGAATTTCCAGTGTTACGGCAAAATACGCTTAAAAAAAATCCGATAACGGAGCCAGAAAGGAGAACCATATTTTTAACTTTAATATGCACTCAATATACTCATGATAAAGATAGCGCTCAGGCTGACTGTGTATTAGTAATGTAGAGTGTGTGTGAGTCAAGTAGATAATGCTATATGCCGCAAGGTGGAAGACTGTCCTTGGATATTAAAGTGGGGTTAACTGCACAGAGTATATTTACACTTGTGTGTGGAGGCAGATAAGATTAGAAATGAAATCGTTCTTGTGTTTCTTGTACACTGAGAGAGAACTGTATTTACCAAGTGGGTCTAAAAAAGTGCAGAGAGCAGCAGATGGTAAAAGCAAACTAAACATGATGTGATAGTAGATATGATGAATGTGATTAATTAAAGCGTGTGTATGGTGCTCTTTACGATGGTTTTATTTCAGTAATAGCCTGTTAATGTATTGACATTCTGTTAACCTGGATTTAAATTGCCCACCTACACTGTAAACAGACCCAGAGGAAAATTTTGCTCTTTAGTATTTTTGTTTCTGATTCCGAACTAAATCATCGTCTTATTAGGAGAAATAAAGAGCATAAAATAAATAGATTCTTCTTAGACAAATGATCCTGTCCAGTTCGAGAATAATAGGAAATTTTACAAGAAAAGCAGGAGTTGTTTTACTGGGCTCATGGGCTCCTCAGTGTTTTCTCTTTAATAACCTTATGAGGCAATAAATAAGCAAATATGAGCAAAATCCCAGCTGAATCACTAATTAACTGACCATGCATGTCTTTGGACTGTGGGAGGAAGTTGTGGCCCTCGCAGAAAAACCCAGGCTGGCACAGGGACAAGATGCAAACTCCACACAGAAAAGCCCCAAACCAACCAGCAGGTCTAAACCCAGATCCTTGCAAACCACTGAACCACGATGCCGCCCTTTGAAGCTATCATAATGCACAACATCTTTATTAAATTAAAGAGACAATTCCATCCAAACAGATGTGAACTAAAAAGGGAAATCGAAATGTATGTGCTGAACACACCAGCAGTGTTTCCTCCATATCTAGTTATGATGCACCATCACATTAGAAACATCACAGAAAGACTAGTGCAGCACGTACATGTTAGATGTCACAAACAGCGGTTAAACTCTGAATAAAGACCCCAGTGCTCATTCAAACAATGTCAAACTCAACACTCTTTGGTTTCCCAGCAACACTCAGGTAGATCAGATACAGTGGTTTGCAATTTGAACAGACACACAAAGAGTCCTGCATTAAGTCGATCAATAAGAAAGTGAAGTTTCTGTGTAGATCTTAGACGTACGAATTCTGAAATTGTTCACTGAGACAAATTTCTGATCTTGTGCTGGTTTGTTGATAAGCCTGTCAAGTCTTAAGATAAGGCAGGATAAGATAAAACTTTATTATTCCCACAGGAAATTATTTAAGATGGAGGACACCTAGAAATATTGGAGTCTTTAGTTTTGTTGTTGTTGTTCAGATAAATAAATATTAGTGCAGTTTGAAAAAAGAAGAGCATGTTAGGATCTTCAATTGGGATCAGGCTGGGATGAGAGGAATACTGTTTTTCAGAGGCTTTTAAGAGAAAATGGTCAAAATCTCCTATTAATGTTAAGCTGAGCCAAGTTATGTCAAGGAGAAATCCATCCATCCATTATCTATACACCGCTTAATCCTCTGTAGGGTCTCGGGGGGCTGGAGCCTATCCTAGCTGAGTTGGGAGAAGGCAGGGGACACCCTGGACAGGTCGCCAGTCTATCATGTGTGGACATGACAGACACCCAGCACACTCTCATTCACACCTATGGACAATTTAGAATCATCAATTAACCTCAGCATGTTTTTGGACTGTGGGAGGAAGCCAGAGTACCCGGTGAAAACCCACGCTGCACAGGGAGAACATGCAAACTCCACACAGAAACACCCCAGGCGTCCTAACTGGGACGCAAACCAGGGATCTTCTAGCTGTGAGGCGACGGTGCTAACAACCGAGCCACTGTGCAGCCCGAAAAGAAATTGTTGTTATTTGGAATTTTCCTTTCCTCTGGGGACACACCATCTACTCCTCTGTAGCACGTATGACAGAATAGTTGCTTAAGGAGGATTTGTTGCCCCATGAATTCTCTGACCTGTCTTTTTAAGTGGCAGTTGCAGATAAACCCAGTAGTTGATGGGACCAGGATTGAAATCTACATGATTACAACTTAACAGAAGTTTGGCATCAAGTAGAGACAGCCTAATTACTGATCTAGTAGAGACGGAAGAACTTTAATTTGTTTTGGTGTTGACCTGATGAATATGTGGCCATTATTTGGTCCACTCACTATTAAAAAAATAATAATAATCTGCATCTTCAGCTGCTAAAAGCGGCACTGTATCCTTATTTGTAACATTTAGTGCTGGTCAGATACCATATTGATGTTTTTAGAGCTTTTTAACTAAAACAGAAAATATCTAAAACTAACTGTTTTATACAATGTTAATATGAAACTCACTGTTAATATTTAAATGCTTGCTTGTTTAAAAATGTGTTAAACTAAGAATAAACCATGAAATATATTAAATTTTGAATGCAACAAAATCATGAAAACATCAAGCAAAAAATCGTGGCTTGATATTTTGCTCTAAATAATGCTACGGCCTGAAGAGACATAACTTTCATCATCTTATCCTTACTGAAATATCACATTCTGTTTGTCAGAGACAGAAAAGACTATAAATATCTTACAAATCATTTTTTTATTAATTCGTCTTCTCGAAAATAAAAGACTTTTCTGGGGCAAACTTGTTTATTGTAACAGATAAATAGCGACGGCGGCCTCCATAGAGCTGAATGTCATTTTGTTTAAATGACCCAGTTCTGGAGTTTATTATTGTGAACAGTGTTTTCACACTGCAGACTGTTATGACATCTGTGTGCCATTTTCATGCATGTGTGAGCCTTGTCTTTTTACACCTGACAATTTTCTCTAACCTAGATTGCAAAAAAGATCAATAATCATACAGACTGTGTGTGTCTGTGTCATTGGTCAGTAGGTAGGAGTATACATCAGGATAATATTCTGTTGTTGAGTCACAGGATAATGTTTTGGTGATATAACTGCAATTATGTCTTTACTTGTGTCACTGAGTGCGAATCATACAAATGCATGAGCTGCCTATAGAAAAGCAGAGATACAATGGTAAAGGACGCATGTGATTTTCAGGGTCCTTAAGGGAATTATGTCAGCAGCGAACATTTGCAGCTACATGACATATATATTCTTTTTACTAATACCTAAGACAACATAAACTTTACTTAAAAATCTGGAGTATAAATCAGAAATATTGCATTGTGAAAAATACAGTTAAGTAATCAGTAAAGAGCAAAGTGTGACTCTCATGATACCGTTTAATAAGTGCAGTGATCAAACCGGGCATCCATAAATGGAAAGAACACCTCTGGAGGGGAATAACATGTTTTGTCTGTGAGACGTGGCCATATTTTGTCCCGGAGAACCAATGAAAACATGTTTACAATATGTCAAGTATCTTCAAAAAGGAAAAAAGCTCCATTTGCTCAGGGCTGGAACATGCTCAAGCCACGATGTCCCGATAAATACTGACCCAAGGGTGAAAATAGATGAGCATGCACTGAACTTCACCCTGGAACTGAGGCCCACAATATTGTACATTTGACGAAGCACAGAGAGGCTGGAGGTTGGCTTTTAGCGTAAAGTTTATGGGCTCATTTTGTTGAGGGAAAAGGAAAATTAAGTTGTAATCTTCGACTCAGAAGCAGCTACTGTTTTTTATTTATGAACATACTGTCTGCAATATATGGACTATCTTGTAAATTCATTGTGTAATTCATTACAGCACCTAATTTGATCAAGATGGGTTCAGTTTGTATGCTTTTATGTGAGATTTTGCAACCAAAATTAGTGGTAATAGGAGTTTTGTGAATGGAAACACCACCTTTCTCTCCTATACTGTTTCAAAAGACCTAATAAATAGTTTTTTGTTGTTGTTTAGAGTGCTGTTTGCCCTTAAAAAGTGAATCTTCTCCTTATATTGCCTTAAATCAATTCTTTTTTTTATCGATTTTCACCTTTCTACTCAAAGCTGAATTAATTCCACGCTTTCAAAACGATGAATTACTGACTCTTCTTCCTCAGCACAGCCCCACCTTGATGCTTTTTTCCCCTCACAAGAAGCTCCTTTCTCCCTGTCATGCTTATAGATTGTGTTTCCCTGGAGGAAGCAGAGGGAGCAGCTCATTATTTTAGGCTGAAGTGACCCAGCGTTGATACTCGATGCTGTGCGTCGGGCAAAGCAGCCAGTTAGAGGGAAAGTATTGTTCGAAGCGACCAGCGGAGGAAACTGGCTCAGACACCATCAATGAGCTTTTCATCCGGCTGCCTGATTTTCCTTTTCCTGTGCATTTTGTTGAGAAATAACCTATTAGCAGCAGAGCTTACTGTCAGCTGGCTCTCGGTCCAGACTAAATATAGGTTTATCAGATTCAATAAGCAATTGTTTTCTCCATCCTGAGGCTATACATAGGCACAGTGTTCTCTGCTTGGTCATGCCTTGATAGGAAAAGACTGACCAGACAGCGGCTGTGCCAAGTTTTGTTTATGACACATACAACCTAAACACATATTTTTCTGCCTGTAAGAACTAAGTTTAAACTCCATTCTCTCCAGCAAGGAGAAGATTAGAAGTAAATGCAACACTTTCAATCATTTAGCATTAAAAGTTGTTTTTCTGTGAGCTGAGTGGAAATCTAAAGAGTTTATTCTTTTTTCGTATTTTGTAACACTCCTAAGTGGTTTATTTTGTTTTCATTTTTTTAATTCTGAGCTTCTGTTTGTTTCACTTTCTTTCTTTTTTTTAAATGTTGCGTCATCTTTTTAGACTTCATTAAAAGTTTAACAATCAGCTAATGTGCTCTATCGGGACCGTGTGGGTTTGGTTTGATCACATTTGACTGATGTTTTGAGGTGAAACAAACCCACAGCTGTGTTCTGATTTAAATACTGTAAAAAACTTTATGGTTGCACAGAAATGTTTGTTTTTTCTATCTACTTCGAACCAATCAGAAAAGCACAGAGAGAACAGAAACGAGAGAGAGAGAGAAAAGTGGTTGAACTCAGGCAGAAAATGTTCTCATATTTAGAGGGTGATGGAGAAAGAAAGGTGCTGCATGAATATGAAACAAAGTTGTGAATTATGTTGTGGTGACCTTGTGGCTCAATGGTTAGGATGTAAACTACTGAACAGGGGATTTATGATTCAAATCATGACCGGAAAACATTTTCTGCATGCCATTGCCTGCTCTCTCTCTCTCTCTCTCACTTCCTTTTCTCCTCTCCATTGTCTATATTAAACTAGCCGCAACAATGACCAAGAATAAATGTCCATGGAACCAATTATGCAGTTATAAATCAACTGGGGGCAATCTTGCGGTGACTTCGGTTCTTGATTCTTCACCAGCACTGGGTTTGTTTTACCCGTGAAAAATAATTTACCAGTAGTAAAGTCACAGAAATTCCATTATTGGTCCAGTTTATTAGTTATCAAGAAGATGGATATCTAAATGGAATTTGCAATAAAAATTAAACTATCGTCAACATTTGATATGTTTTCCATTTGCCTAATAAGAAGAGAACTTTTCAAAATGTATCCTTGAGTGTTGGTAGGCTAGTACTTGTGATGCAACCAATCAATTTTTAAATAAGTTATTTAACTGGGAATCCATCCATCCATCCATTATCTATACACTGCTTTATCCTATGTAGGATCGCGGGTGGTTGGATCCTATCCCAGCCGACTCGGGCAAAGGCAGGGGACATCCTGGACGAGTCACCAGTCTATCACAGGGCTAGACACACAACCAAGCACACTCTCATTCACACCTATGGACAGCTTAATAATCAGTTAACCTCAGCATGTTTTTGGACTGTGGGAAGAAGCCCAGTGAAAACCCATGCACAGGGAGAACATGCAAACTCCACTCCAGAAAGATCCCAGGCGTCCTAACCAGGACGTGAACCGGGGATCTTCTAGCTGTGAGGCGATGGTGCTAACTACTGAGCCACTGTGCTGCCCTAATTGAGAATCCATTAAAAACAAACAGAAAAAAACTATACCAATAATTGGAAAAATGCTGAACACTGGATTGCAATGTATTACAATGTTGGACCACAATATCAGGATGGCTGATTGACCCTTGGTAGACTTAAGTGAACTTTTTACTTTAATGTATTTATTTCACAGCTTTACTCACTGGTTATTTTGCCAATAAATAATAAAATAGTTAAAGAAATGTCCTGACAAATTATAATTTTACAAGATATGATGTAATAATATTATGTTATAAATTATAATGTTATAATAAGATTTACTACTTCCCCTGTGGTAAAAGAAATGTTGTTAAAATGAGCTACATCTTGACTAGTTAGAACAACAAAATGCTGGTTATATGCCAATACAGCTGTAAAAGCAATAAAGTAAACAATTTTATTAATTTTAAAATGTATTAGGAATATCTAAAGTATATTTTGCTGATACAGCTTCTACATACCATTGTTTCAAATGAATAAAAGCTGAAGTAAAGGGAAAATTCTCCTGCTTCGAATTGGAAAAAAAAACCTTTGAACCATATTACAAATCCATATCACAAAGCACAAACCAAGCTTGGCTCTATTTACTTATAATAAGCTGATATTTTGGAGATCAATTGTTTTTCACCGTAGTAGTATTTCACCGTAACAAAGTATTTTTACATTGTTTTATGACAGCTTCTACTTCAGTAAAAGGCATGACAGCTTGGTGACCCAAACTCAGCCTTTTTTAAAGCAAGTGTGTCAAAATGTTCCCTCTTCAGGGGGGTTTCTGTCCTTGTGGCAACGTCTGGTTCTTCTTAGAACTGTTAAAATACGTGAACACTTCCTTACACACACACACTCACACCCTGATTAACTGCAAAGACATGTAAGAGCTGTGAAGTAATTCAATCAGTATCTATCACACATGTTCAGTGGTGAGGAAGTTGTCTGGAGGAAAATGAGCGTCGAGGAGTCTCCTCATCCTCCCACACGTCTCATTTGATTGGCTGAGAGGCGTGATGTCACACAGTGGAAAACCCTATAAAAGAGCTGCTCTCCCACACAGACGGCAGACCAACTGAGAGCTCAGTCACACACAACAGGGACGACAGGAAGGCTCACACTTTGTAAACTCTTGTGAAAACCTTTGGAACTAATCCACCAGACAGCCGGGAAACATTTCACCATGTGCAGAGGACTCGACTCGCTGCCCATCACCTGCCTGGAGAGGTGAGCTTAAAGATTTGTCCTTTTTGAACAAGAGACTAATATACTTTTCCGCACTTCAAGGATAATCAGGTGGAGTTTATTACCCTCAAGCAGTCTGTTTGTAACATTTTCTCTATTATTTTTAAAGGGCAAAGGAGCTGAAAGCTTTGTTTGGAAGTTTACTGCAGAAGTCGGATCACAGCATCCCAAAGAAAAATGACAAACTGAAGTAAGACTTCTCTTTTTAAGCATTTCAATGAAATTACAGTGGATTTTTAGAACTTTTTCCTAATGATTTTGCTCTGTTTCTGCAGGTTAAACATCAATGAACCCCTGAAATGGAAGGAGTCATTGGAGAAACTGTTGTCAAGCCAAAGTAAGTACCATCCTCCAGATCAAACTTAATGCAAATCATTCCAGTAAGCTTTGACATGACCACCAGATGTTAACTGCTGCTCTCCTTTCTCTCTTTGCTGTCTTCAGATGGACTGTGTCTGTTCAGAGCATTCCTGGTGTCAGAGTTCAGTGAGGAAAACATCGCCTTCTACTTGGCATGTGAGGACTACAGGGCGACAAAACCTTCAAAACTTGCCGCCAAAGCAAAGAAAATCTACGACGAGTTCATCGGCTCTGATGCGGCACGAGAGGTAAATATCAAACAACTGGATTCTCTCTTGATTCCTCTTATCTTGCTGTTGAATGATGTTGATTAAATGTCCTTTTTCCTCTGTTGCCCTTCAGGTAAATCTCGACCATGTGACCAAATCCATCACCAAGGAGAACGTGGAGCAGCCCACCCAGTCCTGCTTCGACCTGGCCCAAGCCAAAATCTACACCCTGATGGAGAAAGACTGCTATCCCCGCTTCCTCAAATCCTCCATGTACCTGGAGCTGACCAGAAAGACCAAGAGAGGCTAACTTTTCTCCTGCTGGCGGCAGACATAATGTGATTACTCCTAAAAGGGACATAAGCTAACGAGTAAAGGTTCAGATGGAAGACATACCTCAGTCCAAGGAGTTTCTTCCTGGGTTGTGGATGTTATTTCAGAGACGAGAGATCTCCGGAGGGGCCACGCAGATCTACCGGGTCAGAGGTGGAAGCTGAAGGACACATGAGGCTGTAAGAAGAAACTGAGCTGCAGGCGACGTCTGCTACTGAAACAGACACGTGTATCGTACACAAGACAGTGGCATGAATTTATTTAAAAATGCAATGATACATGACTGAGTTGCTATCACACAACAAAACTACCACTGAGAGAGAGAGGGAGACACCTCTCCATAGCATTATTGATTATTTATTCTTTATTTATTTTAAATATAAATGCTCATCAAGTGAATTTCTACTGTGCAACTGGTTGTTGAATATGTATTTGTATTTATGTTGTTTTTTTATCCAAAGTACTGTATGTAAAAGTGAAGAATAAAAACTTTCCTGAGACAGAAGCTTACTGTTTTGTTCCATGGAAAATGTGCTTGTAGAGACGCTGGATGTTGGGCTGGAAAAAGACAGTAGGAAGAGAAAGACTTGCTCATGCGTTCTGTTTTAGTTGCTAACTAACCTGTGGCCCCACTGGTTTCACTTCACAAGTAGGTGACCAGATGACTCCTTTTTCTCTGAGGTTCCAGTCAATGACAGACATTAGAGTGTGAATGTGTCAGTTCGTGTGCTATTATCAGTACAACTATTGCATTTTTAACCCTTTCAGAGGTCAAGGGTGAGGATTGAGTTTAGAAGGATAACGTTTGTTCAAGTTGGAGGATGCCAAGTACTTTAAGAGGCTTTTTTTTTTTTTTTGTTAGATT
>OMNN01003098.1:3184-15498 GCA_900302755.1 Chromis chromis | reverse complement strand
CAGTAGCAGAGACTACAAACTGGCACCCTGTGCTGTCTGCACCCAGCTTAAATAGCAGGAGGCAGATAATCAAGTGCAGGTATCGCCTCCCATGCAGCTGCCTCCACTCCTGCAATCAGCACACACTGCCACACCCAGAGAGAAAGGAGGAGTGAGAGACAGGCTGGAGCTGTCCACTAGACAGGGGCCCTGACATTACCCCCCTCTCTACGGGCGCCCCCTGGCGCCCGACGACGCCTGTCAGGGTGTCGATGATAGAAGTCCCGGATAAGGGTTGCATCAAATATCTGGCGACGTGGGACCCAAAAGCGCTCCTCCGGACCATACCCCTCCCAGTCCACCAGGTATTTAAGACTTCGACCTCGACGGCGCACATCCAACAAACGCCGCACAGTGTAAACTGTCTGATCATCCAGTATCCTGGGTGGAGGAGGGGAAGGCATAGGGGGGGCCAGATGACTGGTGCGAATGGGCTTAACTTGGGAAACATGAAAAGATGGATGAATACGCATTGAGGCAGGGAGCTTGAGACGAACAGCACAGGGGTTAATGACCTTTTCAATTTCAAAGGGTCCCACATAGCGAGGTGACAGTTTCTTAGACTCCACCCATAACGGCAAGTCCTTTGATCGTAGCCAAACCTTTTGTCCAGCAGTATACTTCGGAGCTGGGGTCAGATGGCGATTGGCCTAGGTTTGACTCTTGGCCGAGGCACGGAGCAGGGCGGAGCGGGCTCGTCTCCAGGTCCTCTCACAACGGCGGATGTGGGCTTGGACTGAGGGTACAGCAATCTCCTGTTCTTGAGTTGGAAACAAAGGGGGCTGATAGCCAAGAGAACATTGAAAGGGAGACATTCCAGAAGAGGCATTAGGCAAGGTATTATGTGCATATTCTACCCATGGAAGCTGGGAACTCCAGGAGGAGGGGTTGTCAGAGGCAACACACCGCAGGGCCGTCTCCATCTCTTGATTTAGCCTCTCCGTTTGACCATTGGTTTGAGGGTGATATCCTGAGGACAGACTGACAGTTGCACCCAGAGCAGAACAGAAATTTTTCCAGACCTGGGAGGTAAACTGGGGGCCTCTATCAGAAACTATGTCACTGGGTAATCCATGTTGTCTAAAGATTTGTGAAACCAGAATGTCTGCTGTCTCTCTCGCTGATGGAAGTTTTGGAAGGGCTATGAAATGGGCAGCTTTAGAAAATCTATCGACAATAGTTAAGACCACGGTATTACCATTTGAAGCAGGCAGACCTGTTATGAAGTTGAAGGCTATATGGGACCATGGGCGACTGGGAATAGGCAAGGGGTGTAGAAGGCCAGAGCTTGGCTGGGTGGAGACCTTATTCCGTGCACATGTTGGACAGGCAGCGACGAATGTCCGGTTGTCCGTCTCCATGGTGGGCCACCAGAATCTCCGACGAAGAACCGCAAGCGTCCGTGCTGTCCCCGGGTGGCAGGTAAAATGAGTGGAATGCGCCCACTGCAGCACCTGAGAGCGGACAGCAACTGGCACAAATAAACGGTTAGATGGACCGTTACCTGGATCTGGATGTTCTACTTGAGCCTGCTGGACCAGAGACTCAATCTCCCAGGTGAGGGAGGCCACAATACAAGTGGATGGCAAGATCGGTTCTGGATCTCCTTAAAACCCCTCTGGTGAGAAGAGCCTGGAGAGGGCATCTGGCTTAATGTTCCATGACCCTGGACGATAAGTCAATGAAAAATTAAAGCGGCCAAAAAATAAGGACCATCTAGCTTGCCTGGAGTTTAATCTCTTTGCAGTCTGGATGTATGATAGATTTTTGTGGTCGGTCCAAACGATAAATGGGTGCTCAGCTCCCTCCAGCCAGTGACGCCACTCCTCCAGAGCTAGTTTGATTCCTAGAAGCTCCCGGTTCCCAACGTCATAGTTTCTCTCTGTGGGGGAGAGCCTGCGGGAAAAAAAAGCACATGGATGTATCTTATTGTCTGTGGGTGACCGTTGTGACAGGACTGCCCAGACTCCAATATCTGATGCATCCACCTCCACAATGAACTGTCGGGCTGGATCTGGTTGAATGAGAACAGGTGCTGAAACAAAGAGTCCTTTTAAAGTGCAGAATGCCTTCTCTGCCTCAGGAGTCCATTTTAAGGTGATTGAGGTAGAGGTGAGAGCAGTAAGAGGTGAGACAATCTTACTGTAATCCCTTATGAAACGACGGTAGAAGTTGGAAAACCCCAGAAATCTTTGTAGTTGTTTCCGAGTCTCTGGACGGGGCCCCTCAGTGACTGCTGTGACTTTGGCTGGGTCCATCTTTACCTGCCCCTGTGCAATGACATAGCCCAGGAAAGATACAGAAGAGACATGAAATTCACATTTCTCGGCCTTGACATAGAGTTTGTTCTCAAGGAGTCGCTGAAGGACCTGGCGAACATGCTGCGTGTGTTCCTCTAGTGACCGAGAAAAGATCAAAATATCATCAAGATACACAAAGACAAATCTGTTGATCATATCTCTTAGCACATCATTCACCAGAGTTTGGAAGACTGCTGGGGCATTTGTTAGTCCGAAAGGCATTACAAGATACTCAAAATGCCCTAGTGGTGTATTGAAGGCTGTCTTCCATTCATCGCCCTCCCTAATACGCACCAGATGGTAGGCGTTGTGCAGGTCCAACTTTGCCCCCTGAAGATGATTAAATGCAGAACTGATAAGGGGCAGTGGGTATTTATTCTTGACAGTGATGTTATTAAGTCCTCTGAAATCTATACAAGGCCGGAGGGAGGTGTCCTTCTTACCAACAAAAAAGAACCCCGCACCCACCGGAGAAGACGAAGGCCGGATGATCCCGGCAGCTAGGGATTCCTGAATATATTTCTCCATGGCCTCTCGTTCTGGTCCGGAGATGTTATACAGGTGACTGCTAGGTAGAGGTGCCCCAGGTAGCAGATTAATCGCACAATCATATGGGCAATGGGGGGGCAAAGACAAGGCATGGTGCTTACTGAACACAAGGGTCAGGTCTTGGTAGATCTCAGGGACGCCACTCAGGTCAGGAGGCTCAGGAACCTGTTGAGGTCCGGTAACTGGGGATGGCTGAGCAGAGAGAAGACAGTTAGCATGACAAAAGACACTCCAGGAGACAATCTTCCCTAGAGACCAGTCAATGTGGGGGTTATGTTTTCTTAGCCATGGATGTCCTAGCACAAGTGGGGCATGAAAGGAGTCCATTACGTGGAGGTGCAAGGTCTCTTGATGGTTCCCGGAAAGAAGCAGGGTGAGAGGGGTTGTTTTCCGATAGACTCGAGCTAACAGCTCGCCATTAAGGGATCTGGCTTCTAATGGAGACTGGAGATCCACAGTCTCTATCCCTAGCTGCTCTACCAGGCTCTGATCAATAAAATTCTCCTCAGCTCCAGAGTTGATAAGGGCGGAGAGGGGCAATGTCTGGCTGTGCCACAGGAGGGAGGCAGATAGCTGAAAGCGTGTGGGAGACAGACAGGTAGTACGGCTCACCAGAATCTCCCTGGCTACTGATGAGCCGGCTCTTTTGCTGGTCTGGTGGGGCAGGTGGACAGGTAGTGGCCGGGCCTTCCGCAATACAGGCAGACGTTGGACGCTCTTCGACGTGATTTCTCCTCAGGGGACAATTATGCTCGCCCAACCTGCATGGGTTCTGGTTCTGGATAACTTACAGGTGGGTTGACTGGAGTAGATGGAGGAGCTGGATGAGGACGGATAGGGGTTGACCTGCTGCCCGTCTGAGGCTGGGAACTGGCATTCCGCTCTCTCCGGCGTTCACGAAGACGGTTGTCAATGCGGATGGATAGGGCGATCAGCTCGTCTAGGGCTCTAGGCTCATCACGGCCTGCCAACTCATCCTTTATGGGGTCGTTGAGGGCCCTCAGGAAGGCTCCCTGGAGGGCCTCGTCGTTCCTGCCCGACTCCGCTGCAAGGGTTCTGAATTCAACTGCCATTTCAGCCACGCTGCGAGAGCCCTGGCGTAGGTAGAAAAAACGCCTAGAGGCATCCTTGCCTCGGACTGGGTGGTCAAAAACCTTACTCATCTCCTCAGTGAAGGCTTCATATGAATTGCAGAACTCTGATTGCTCATTCCAGACAGCCGAACCCCAATCTAGAGCTGCGCCTTTCAACAACCCAATTACATAAGCTATACGGGAGCGATCAGTAGCATAAGTCAAAGGTTGTTGTTCAAACACTAGTGAGCACTGAGTTAAAAAAGCTTTACATGTACCTAAATCTCCTTCATAGCGCTCGGGAAGGAGGTGTAGGTAGAGGCTGGTGGGCTGCTGGCTGAGGCTGTAAAGCAACCATCAGGCTCTGGAACTGTTTGCGAAGCTCAGCGTTCTCTTGGCACATCTCTTGGAGAGCAGCATTTATCTCAGAAACTTGGATGGTCTGCTGCCCCCCGGTGGCTTGCCCCATAGATTGACTAAACTCCTGTTCTTGCTCCTCAGTATCCCTCAAGTTCACCATATCAAAGCTCTGGCTAATTGGTGGCGATGGAGATCTTGTGGGAGGACGCTCTGCTGGTGGTCCCCCTGCAGCTGCAACTGGTATTCGAGATTTCCTCTGAGCCCCTGGTCCACTCAGGTCATAATCTAACAGGTAGGAAGGCACTGACATTGATCACTTGGGTCGAGTGTCTGTTGTTGCCAACTCTGGGTTCTGCATCCTAACCAGCAATTTGCCAATCCGGCCAATGAAAGCGCGTGACTGTCTTTGCTAGTTGGAAAGTTCAAATCACTAGGGTGAGTCCGGTTAGAACTCCAAATGAAGAGGCGTTGAGTGATGCAAGGGCTTTAATAACGATGACTCGACTTTACAGTTGTTCTCCAGCACTTGGGTACAAATGTGTGGATGTGTGTGTGGTCTAGAACACAAAAAATAAAACAATATTAGCGTCTAAATGACACACAAATAATACTACAATAAATTAACAAACACACTAGACACGCTTTATAACTATGACCTTGTTAATGGCTCCTTCAGCTGTGCATGTGGAAACAGGTATTATCAAACAACCAGGGTTACAATACACACACTTACTTGTATTTACGCACACTTTAAATGTTGGTGGCTGAAGAACTGAACTTTAACATAAACCCAAATAAACTTCGAACGAACTATGCATCAACTGTCTCTCATCTCTCCTCTTTGCCGTCTGCTCCCTTCCTCTTGCATCCAGCTCACTGGTGGTCTAAACTCCGCCCCTTAAAGGGCCAGCATGACAGTCACTGAGCAGCCTTTTCTACAGTACTAATGTTAAAACAGCATTGAATGTAGTGTAGAAGTTAAGTTGTTTGAAGAGAAGTAAAGTATCGACTGAAGTTTAACATGGCTGGTGCTCTCATCCTTTTCTTTTAATATTTTAATATAAGTGGAGTTACCACAAAATGTTACTTCCAGCTGTTTATATACTATTCTGTGGTCCCCACAGAGACACAGGTTTTAAATTTTACCACACACATATTCTTTGCTCAATAGAATGACTCATTATTTCCGCTACACAATGGTTACATTACTCAGCTTCCAAACTTGCCTTTCAAGGCAATAGAGAGCCTTCTGTCAAGACAGACTAGCTGTAGTCCCTTAGCCGTTTCCTGTTTCTGGAAACTTCTCTTGTATTATTCAATAGAGATTGCTAATCATTTCTAAATAATTAAAAATCAACATACTATCAAGATAAACAACATATAATCATTGTAATAAAATACCTTCCACTTTATAGTCTCTTATTCTCCTAGATTAATACCACAGTCCTCTTTTTAGTTGGTCCTGGGATCTCAAATCTTCAATCTCAAATCAAAAACAAGCAGATATAGAGACTTTAACTTATGTCTTTTATTATTTTAAGCATAGCGAGTGAGCGTACAGAATGTCTTTGCTATTTTAGATCCCAGCTGCTGTCTCTATCTAGATGGTGCCCACAGAGGCAGACATCTTTGTACAGTCCTCCCACAACCAACGCTAAGTTTTGCTTATTTAGTAATGTTAATTATTAGAAATGCACACCAGACCGGCATAACAGTGCATTATAATAGAGAAAAACTCTTGGACATCAGCAAAGTTTGCCATGACCTCATGGACATCAGCAAAGTTTGCCATGACCTCATGGACCAACAGAGAGAGGCTGTGTCCGAGGTGAGCCCATAGAGCACTTCACTCACTGTGTCAACAACGGATGTGCTTCAGGTACTGAAGAGAATAAACCCACGGAAGGCAGCTGGCCCAGACAACATCGCCGGGTGTGCACTCAGGGCCTGCTCACCAGAACTGGCTGAGGTGTTTGCAGACATTTTCAATCTGTCCCTCTCACAAGCCTCCATACCTTCCTGCTTCAGGTCCACCATATAGTGGACTAACCTAGCAGAACAACAGTTTGTTGCCAGGCGCATTCCAAAACAACACACAGAGAATCCAGAGAGCCATCCTCACAACTGTAAACTTGATGGGAGACCATTTCAGTAGACAGGTAACCCAAAACTCACATCCAAATGGAATATCTGCATATCGGATGTTTACTACAGAATGACCATTTTTGCCCCTCTTGTACCCTTTTCCACCAAGAAGAACCAGGTGCTAGTTTGGTGCTGGTGCTAGTGTTTAGCTGGTTCAAATCTTGCACCTCCTAAGAACCTGTTTGCTTTCCCATTGTCAAGGAGCCAAGTTAGAGCCACACCATTGCATCACCGTAAAATGACTACACTTGCATCGATTACATAGCAGTTAAACAAACACAGTAAGTTGATGATAATATCTATGTTTATCTTTATAGATGGTCCTAAGGCTGATTGCGAGGCGGAGGTCAACTGTTGCCTGGGCACATCCATGATTGTGCTAGTGGTGGGACACAATTGTACCAGATTTCAGCGCACAACAGTTTGTGCAAAACTTCCGTGGACAGGAGTCATTCCCATACATCTGTGATGGGACCAAGGACATCCTGGCAAAAAAGGACACTAATTACTGCTTGTGTGTCCCTTTCCACCATTGATCGTTGGTCACAATAACCCCGCCCCCAGCCACTGACGTACTCGGTTCTTAGCTCTGGCCCAGCAAAGAGTTGGTGCTTGCTAAGCACCACTTTTTAGAACCTGCAGCTGGTGCTTAGGTGGCGAAACAAAAAGAACTGGTGCTAAGTCAGGCTCTGGCTCCAAACTAGCACTGGAACCAGCTCGGTGGAAAAGGGGTATTGGAGACAACAGGACATCTCCTACCTGATACATCATTGTTGTCTTACTGTTTGTTTGTTTGTAGTAGTAGTTAATAAATGTTCTGTGTATAATTATTGTTGGTACTACCATGTATTTCTTTGTTTGGGAACTGGAGGTCAATGAAAACAGAGTTCACAATTTTTGGTTATTAGACTGGTCAATACATGTACATGTTATAATTTGTTAATATTCCATCTAAAAAAAAAAGGAATGCCACTCCCGAAGAAAAGACCTGCCTGAACGATTACTGACCCATTGCACTATTCTCCAATTGTGACAAAGTGTTTCAAAAAGATAGTCAAGACCCACATCCAGGGCACCATCCTGGACACCTTTGACCCTCTGCAATTTGTGTATCGCCAGAACTGGTCCACTGACGTCACAGTCTACACTGCCATCCACATGGCAGTGACACACCTGGAGGGCAAGGACACATACATCAGAATGCTGTTTACAGCTCAGCATTCAACACGGTCATTCCATATAAACTCTGTGACAAGCCCCTGACCCTCAGACTGACACCCGCCCTCTGCAACTGGGTGCAGAACTTTCTCACAGGCAGACCCCAGTCAGTCAGAGTCAGCAGCCGCACATCCAGCACGAGAACTGTGAGCACAGGAACCTCCCAGGGCTGTATGCTGAGCCCCCTGCTGTACACACTCTTCACACATGACTGTGTGGCCTCCCAGAGCAACACCAATATCATCAAATTCATTGGTGATACTCAGCCATCAATGCAGAGAAGAAGAAGGAAATGATTGTTAATCCAAGAAAGATGGTGGAGCTGCACACACTGCTATACATAGGCAAGACTGAGGTGGAGAGGTTGAAAACCTTCAAGTTCCTCTGTGTTCACAGGAACTTACCTGGTCTTACAACACAGACTACACCATAAAGAAGCGAGCCGTACTTTATGAGAAGACGAGAAGGCTCTCCAGCGAGTGATTTAATTAAGGTTTTTCCAGTTTAACATAGATGGATTCCTTCACCCCTCTCTCAAACCATCTGTCTTCTCTGGCCAAAATGTGTACATTATTGTCTTCGAACGAGTGGCCCGTGTCCTTCAGATGCAGGTGGACTGCTGAGTCCTGTCCTGAGGAGTTCGCTCTTCTGTGTTGAGCCATGCACCGGTGGAAGTTTGGTCGTTTTGTCTCCCCAATGTACAGGTCTGTGTATTCCTTGCTGCACTGGACTGCGTACACCACATTGCTCTGTTTGTGTCTTGGTGTTTTGTCCTTTGGATTGACCAGCTTCTGCCTCAGGGTGTTGGTGGGCTTGAAATGGACTGGGATGTTGTATTTGTTGAAAATCCTCCTGAGCTTTTCAGAAACTCCTGCAACGTAGGGGATGGCAGCGTTGTTTCATTTCTTGGTCTTTTCCTCTCTGTCTCCTCCAGGTCTTGTGGAGGATTTGATGAAAGACCAGCTCAGGTAGCCGCAGGTTTCAAGCGCTGTCTTGATGTGTTTCTGTTCTTCCTCCTTTCCCTCTGTCCTGGTCGGCATGTTCTGGGCCCAGTGGTGTAGGGTTCTGATAACTCCCAGCTTGTGCTCCAGTGGGTGGTGAGAGTCAAACAGTAAATATTAGTCTGTGTGAGTAGGTTTCCTGTAGGTCTTTATATTAAGGCTTCTGTCCTCTTTTATGTGCACTGCACAGTCCAGGAAGGCCAGGCTTCCTCCCCTGATGTCCTCCCGGGTGAACTTGATGTTCCTGTCCACCACGTTAATGTGCTCAGTGAAAGCTTCTAATTCCCGTGTTCTGATTTTAACCCAGGTATCATCCACGTACCTATACCAGTGGCTGGAAGCACTTCCTGTGAATGAGGTCAAGGCTCTACTCTCCACTTCTACTTCTTTACATACATATATTACATATATCTGTTGAGTCTGGCTGTACCTGTGCGTCTTTGCATGTGCGTCTTTGCGTCATCCTGGTTACGCCGGAGAGCGTTCTCGCACGTGAACGCCCGACCAATCACGTTGCTCGTAGCGCATGTTACAAGCTGCCGGTGCTTTGTCCCAGTTAGTAGCGTGTGGGGAAGCACACCGGACAGCTGCCGCAGGTTAGTAGCACGTGTTTTCGCCAAATGATATTCTTAATGTGGTTTTGGTGTTTACTCGGTTATTGTACTCCTTTAGTCTTCATCTACCACGGGATTAAGAGCTGTTTGGTTGCGTGGTGTGCCCGAGATGAAGGGAATTGGTGAGTCTGTTTGTTTGTGCTACTAACGTTAGCATTAGCATATGAATCAACTCTATGGACTGGCTACGTAGCATCTAGCCTATGTTATGCTAATGTGGCACTCGTATTCATTTGTATTGGATGATTGGTTTTAATAGGCCACTCCAGTGCAATTGTACTTTTTACTTTTGATGAGTATCTTTCATACAAATAATATTTTGACACAGAACAATTGTCAATTGATTTCAATGGTATATTTATTCACAAATAACTGTGCCAATATATTTAAACTAATCCACTATATTGGGAAGATAGTAATTTGTGACTTTTCTATTTATTCTCAGTATGAATGGAATGAATTGTGTGACTTTTCTATTTATTCTCAGTATGAATGGAATGAATTGTGTGAATGTCCAAACTGTTCATGACAGGCAGTTCTCCCTCCTTTTCCCCTTCCTTTGTGGGCGTGAGTGAGCTGTGTATGTGTATGAGAAGACGCAATTGGATAATCAGCTGAACAAGGACACTTGTGATAGGGAGTGGCTCACCTGTCTGCAATCCTGACCTGCCATAAAAGAAGGATACTGATCATCATTCGACGCCAGACTGTCGAACTTTCCATAGTTAGTCAACTCAGGCCAGCTTCAGTTCAGTTTCTGTTCTGTTGCCTCTTGCTATCACTAATTCTTCTTCTTCTGCCTAGTTCTCCGTGCTGCTCCTCGTCGGATTCTTCAAAGTAGTGTGTGTTTTGCAGTCGCCTTATGCAATGTTGCGTCAGATGTAGATTTGTTGTGAGCCATTGTTGACTTCCGTGTTCAGCGTTGTATGCGCCTCTGGAGACCTATAGTACTTTTTTCTGGTTAGTTCTCTGCCCTGCGTATATTTAGACTCTCTTGAATCTCTCGCATTTCTAATATAGTGTCCCTTCTGGGCTTATGTAGTTTCTCCTTGCCTTAGTTCTCTGTCTAGCATAATTCCCCGCCTGTCCTGTAGCTGTCCCCATCGTTCCATGACCCCTGTTCTTGTGTTCATCCCCTTGTTAAATCTTTGAAAAAATTGTTTAACTTTTACCCAGTGTGCTGTGTTCTTTCTGTCTGCGCTTGGGTCTATTCACTATACACTATAACACTATAGCTGCTGGTGAGAAAAAACACCAGCAGCTATAGTGCTGCTGGTGTTTATGTTTACATTTATACATTTTTATGTTTACATTTAAACATAAAAATAGTAATACTCGAAAAATGTGTTTGTATAACGACTTACTTTATAAGTCACACACAATACCAATGCAGGAGAAGAGGGGGGCTAAGAGTCCACACACACGCTCACAGCTCCTGCTGCAGCCTCTAACTCATCGAGAAATCACTCGGCAGTCGGCTGATGTCGCTCTCTCACTGCTGCTACGGTAAGTGAGGAGGGACATAAGGCTTTACATTGGGACTTTCTCACAGTGACATTGATTTTGTTTTTCTTACATTGTGTCCATTTGGTTAAGGAGGATTAGCAAAATAAAAATGTCATTGTACAGTGTAACTGTCTAGGTTCAAGAGGTGAATAAACCTCTTGAATCTTTTTTTTTTTTTAGCGCCTCTGGGTCAGTGCACTCAGCCAAAGGTACCGAAGGGTTCATCCCTGGGCTTCTCTGATTTTCTTTCCCTTGGAGGAAGAGCTTCATGCAACATGAACCAGACAAGTGTAAGAATCAGCATCTTGAGCAGTAGCTAATTCCCTAGCATATGCCCCAGAATGTAATGACGCTGAGCTTCAGCAGCCAACACCTTCTTCCTCTTTCTTACAGGGTCATAGCCATGGTCACAAGGTAGCCCAGCAACACAACTACTAACAGTCCTTTGTAGATTGTGCTGATCCATCCCATCTGCTTGGGGAATATAATGGAGAAATCAAGAATTATCCAAAGGGCTACAGCTGCCCCTTTGCAAAGGCCTGCTCGTGCCGATGTTGCCATGTCCCAGGATGCAGATCATAAACAAAGACAGAGTCCATCTCCCCTGTCTCCTGTAGATTCCCACTGCATTTATCAAGCAAAGATAATATAGTTTCGGGTAGATATTCACACTGAATCGGGTTTGTGTTTGAGTGCTGTTTCCTTCCGTAGCCATGGTTCAAAGAACCAAGTTAAACTTCTCGGTTACTTAAGGCATGTCCTTCAGCCAAGAAAATAGTAGGGTTTGCCACATGAGGGATGATCTTCCTGCTGACATCCTCTCTGTCCTTCATCTGGTGTCCCAGAATGGTCTTAGTGCATCCAACTTGCACTGAGGTTGATTTTCTTCAATTCCTGTCATTACAACTTTTCACCCAGTTCACCTCCAGTCCATGAGTTTCATATTCATTGTATAGTAATCCTGACAATGACTCTTTCATCCAGGCACCTTTTGGCAAAGCTTTCTTGCTATGCCAATGGTACACTTTCGAGAAGTAGACAACAGCTAGATACTGATACTTCACCCAGTAGTTTGAAGTTTTAGACAGCCAAGGAACTACCTAGTTCAAAAAGTCTTGCTTCTTGAGACCCATGCAGATGGAGAAGGCATCTCTGCCATGACTTTGACATAGCCTTGCTCTCCCTGTAGTGTAACCACACTTTAAAGTTAAATTGCAGTCATTGATTTAGGGGTACCATCTCAGATTACTGAGAAAATGACAATTTTAGGTGAGATCTTAAAGAAACTGTAAATGAATAAACTTAATAATAATAATAATAATAATAATAATAATAACAATACATTTTATTTATAATGCACTTTACATTTCGAAACAAAATCTCAAAGTGCTAAAGATTCAGAAAAATATACAAAAAACAAAACAAAAAAACAAACTAAACAACACAATAGATATAAAAGGCGTAAAGACACAGCTAGGATCAAGCATATGCCTTGGAAAAAAGATGGGT
>OMNN01003091.1:8434-36885 GCA_900302755.1 Chromis chromis | reverse complement strand
GGTCTATGCCATTATCTACCCCTCCTCCCTCCTAACTGGGACTTTGATCACAAATAACATATATTTGTACCCATAAACGTAACTGAGAATGCGGTTTAGTTGTACGGAGATGTAATTTTGCTGCAGGTTTACTAGAATGTTTAATGTTTGTTAAGAGGTCCCATATTCATATTTTATGTGTTTCTGGCAAATATTTCTGTGAGGCTAAGTGTCTTACAATAGGTCACCAGTCCATCACAGACAGGCAAACGACTATTTCACCTTCTTCTCCAGCTCTGCTTATCGTGACTGCTCCTTGTTCTCCCACCTCACAGCCACTTGCATTAAAGAATGACTTGCTTCATGAACAACCAGCTACATGTAACACCAGTCAATAAAGGTTGTAGGTTATCTATTTACGCAGCATGTTCAGAAAGTGCACCGTACACGACATATCTAAAGGTGCAGAATGTGTAATCTATCACGCCAAGCAGATTCCTATTGAACAAATTATACACATTTTGTGCAATTCAGGCAAATAGCCAGGTTTAGCTAAGATAACTAGACTTCACTCTAATTAAAGTCTTATCAAATTACCCCAGGGGCCACATGTTGGTGGTAAATCCGTCATTTATTGGCAGTAAAATGCCAAACAGTCAAATAATACTACATGTAATATTCTATCAGTCAAGTGCATGGGGTTTATGTTTAACTTGACGGTGCAATAATTAAAATTTTCATAATTTTGAGGCGTAAAATGAACATTTTAATGGGTTGCTCGTAGTGATGAACCCTCAGAGAATCATCAGTGTGGCTCCACAGCGAGTTTCAGCTCATTGTTTGGCTGTTCGGCCTACGATTTTTACTGCTTTGTTTCGCTCTGACAGCTCTTGTAGTGTTGTTTTTTGTGTGTTTACAGCAGGCAGCGAAAAAAAAATAAAGCTCTAAAACCTACTGTATGTTACCTTCCAAGCTTAAAACAACAGGAGAGGGTTAGTGAGTAGCTGGCGAACACAATGGAGCATTTAGCAGTTAAAGAGGCAGATATTTTGGGAAAAGTGAGTCGAAATGAACGATAATGTCGCTAAATGTGGATGTGAATGAAAACTGTGAGCCGGTGCACAAATGGAGATTAAAAGCCGAGAAGTGGCAGGCTTTTTGGAAACATTATGATAATAAAAAATAAAGCTCTGGAGGTCTGTTTTTTTTTAAAAGCACCCATTCTCTGAGTATTTTGCTGCACCAGCGGGGGGGGAGAGCAGCAGGCGAGAGCCCCCCGCGGTGCTCTGCTCCGTCCTGGGGGCTACGAGGTACAGGCTGCTGCTCGACCTGGACCGTGGGATAATAGGTTGTCTGAGTTATTGGGCGGGATGTTTTTTTGTAGCCCTGAAAAGGCAGCAGAGTGATTTTAAATTCGGTCCTGGAGGAGACAAACTCCCACCTGACCCAATCTTTTACAATTCCATGATGTAACACTCCTACTTATGCCCCAAAGCTCGTATTTCTCTTCTCCTGACCTCCCCTCTTCTTTTTTATATATCTCTCTCTCTATTCCACCCACTCCGTCTGCTTCTCTACTACATGAGCTCTTTGTGGGAATAAACTGAATGAGTGAATCTACTGTTTCCACATTAGCCTCACTGCATTTACTCTCCGTCTCTTCTCTCCCCTCTGGACATCAAATTAGCCTTTTACCCCAGAGCTGCTGCGAAACAACGCGATTCAACCCTGATCTCCACCTCGCCCGACGCCAAGTCTCCAGCAGCTACCTCTAGCTGCACGACAGAGACGTTTTTTCGGCCTAAAATGTGGAAATATTGGAGGATGCCATCGCTGCGTGTTAGCGGGTGAAGTTTGCACACCGGGGGCCTGGAGTGTGTGTTCGGCTCAAACCGACCAGATGCTCCACAGGGGGGGTTGGAAGGCGAAAGAGCAAACACAGCAGTTTCACCGAGCTGCTATTACTTCACGCTTCGTGAGAGGAGGAGGAGGAGGAGGATGAAGACGAAGGAGCACGTGGTGGCTTCAAAGGAATGGAAACTACAACGGCGAGACAGCAAAACCTCCAAGCATCTTTCCATCTTTCACCTTGTTAGCCGCTCCGAAGCATCCCACACGTCCTTATGGTAATTTATCCGCCACAATTTAGGGATTAGCTCGGGAGATTTTCACCCAGAGAGCAGCGGCGGAGGATCGTGTCTCCGTGTGACCGACTTGTCTGACAGGTTCTGTCAACCACGGCGCAGTCAATAAAAGTGCAAGCAGAGTGGAAATACTGCTGCCCTCAGGCGTGCCTTTTTTCCCTCGCCCTGCAGTACTCCCAGATTATCGGCGTGCCCAACAACAACAACAACAAAAAAAGAAGCGATAATCTCCAGCAGTGTGAATAGTGAGGAGGAACATTGAGGCCAGAAAAAAAAAACAGAGCCAATTCCAGAGAGTTAATTAGGGTTCGGATGACTGGCTGCAGAGGGTGTGGATGAGCAATGTGCTGCTCACCGATAAAGACGATTGGCTCTATTTATTGTTGTTTTCTCTGCCTTTTTCCCCCAGAAAAAAAGTCGTTCTTCAGCTCGCTCGGTTAATTAATGCTGATTGCCTGATTGTTTCATTAATCCGATTACTGACCGGACTGTCTGTTATCTTATATGGAGACATTACAGGGAAGAAATTGCATGTTATCTCGCCGAGGCAACTGTAATTGTGCAGGCAAGTGTTTGAAATCTGAGAGATGTTTATTAGAACGGTAATTCTCTTTTTTTTTTTTTTGGATTTCTGCAAGTTGTTCCACTTTGTTGGGTTTTTCCGCTCTGACAGCCTCAATCGAATACCTGTGCATTTACACGGCGGATAGTTCCTGACAAACATAGGTGGAGATTTCAGTGGGAACGCAGGAGATGCATCGATATTTAGAACATGTGCATTCGTACCCCCCAATAAGAACATGAAGGCAGCAGAGCAGAGGGACGCACACCCTGCATCCAAATCACACACTTTCAGTACGAACTATCCTTACAAATGAAATGCTGTTGCATGCAGCATGCATACAATCAGGACATACTACTTGTGTTTGTTCTGTTTGTGCACTTTAGCGGATTGTGGGTCAGAATGGTTAGAAAAACATGCTGGTTTGTATGTATCTATGTATGCATGTACTCCTATAAAGGTTACTTCCTCAAATAAAAGAGAGAAAAGAAGACAGTTTAGTCAATTATACCTAATGTGCCGACTCTGTAGGGATAACATTAAATGAGAAAAGCTGATATACGGGGAAAATAAATATTTAAAAGAAACACAGAATGCCTGAAAGCATTCCTGCATGATATTTTATTGTGTTTTCCTTCACATAAATAAAAGACAATCCCACCACAGATCTGATGACTTTCTTTCTCCCTTTAGTACATCTTCTTCCTCGAAACCTCAACGGCGTCTTACCGATTCATCTCCTCATGTCTACCCGTCCTGTTATTTCAAACCGGTCTTCACAAGAGCTGCAATTAATCGCCTTTTTAATTTGTTTTTGCAGCTTCTTATACGTGAATAAAGGGTGTTTTGTGCTAGAGCTGAAACGATTAATCATTTAATTGATTTAAACTGATCGGCAAACATTTTGACACAGATTACTGAGAAAAAGAAGGACTAATTTCTAGTAAAAATGGAAAAAAAAACTACTTAGAAATAGCTCAAATATCTCCAACACAACATCATGCCACCCCCGGCCAGAAGAAACATACTAGTCAATTAAAAATTTGCCATGAATAATTTCATTTTAACCCTTATTTAATAACATTTGCTTGCACTAGTGTGTGTAATGTGTACGGCCCTTACAAAGTAGGCATACAATTGGGACATTCTACTTATAATATAGTATAATATTGTGGTTTAAGGGGCAGTGGTGGCACAACGGTTAAGTCTCTAGGCTACTGATCAGAAGGTCAGAGGATCAAACCCCAATGTCGCCATTGTTGGGCCCTTGAGCAAGGCCCTTAACCCTTCCTGCTCCAGGGGCGCCGTACCATGGCTGAGCCTGCGCTCTGACCCCAACTGGGATATGCGAAAACAACATTTCACAATACTGTAAACATGTATTCGTGACAAATAAAGGTTTCTTTAAGCTATGTTGCTCATATATCCGTCACAGTCAGCAGTGTGAAATCACCTGTTTGTGGACAGAAAAGCATCTCAGCTTGCATTCTGTGAAATACCACCAGCTTTAGTAAGGTATCCTGGTATTTTTGGCCTGCAGAATTTGACATATTCTGTATTTGGACAGACTAAATCTTTTTTCTGACATACAATATAGTATGGTGGTATGGATATTAGAATACACCCATAGATGCAACAACTACTGCTGATTAAAATGTGTCGTGTTCTTGTTTTCAGTCAGCTTTAGCATCATAGTTGAGATGCATATGATTCCTGAAAATGCTCCTGAAATAGAGCTACATGTGATATGTTCTTAATGTGCAGAAAGGTTTAAACACAAGCTACTAAAGCCCAAAGGTTAAGAAACTATTTCTTGCTCGAGAAAATGTGCCAGAAGTACTTTTATACAGGCTACTTTCTCAAACAAAAGACAGAAAAGAAGACAGTTTAGTCCATTATACATATTGTGTGGACTCAGGGACGCAGGGATAATAATAAAGAAACGTTGATCTACAGGAGAATAAATACTTGACAAAGAGCCCGAGAGCCTTACAACATTATATTTTATAGTGATTTCCTTTACATAAGTAAAGACATTTTAACCACTGATGCAGAAGAAGCACAAGAAAAAAATCGCCTGAATCCAGAAATTAAGTGTTTGAGATTACAAATGTAATATTTTTTGTTGTTTTTGCTTTTAAGATTTAAATATCGTGTTGTTAAAATACGCACTAGCAGTTAAAAAAAAAAAAAAAGTTAATTAAGAACAGTTTTGTTGTTCAGTGAATTCATTTCTTTAAAGCTACTACATGACTACCACTGACAGCAAGATAATATTCAGGCCAGCCTGTAAAAGTATTAACCAGAGACTTCAAAGTTGTGAACAGCAAATCTGAAGTCTTTTTATTGAACATGTGCTCTCATTTTTCTAATCTCTTGGAGTGGATCTTTAAAAGCACAGAGCAGTTAAAGCTTGTAATACTTTGTAAAACCCAAATGAAATCAATTTGTATTTTCCCTCCAAACTCACAGATGTAGTCCCTGGTGATGAATCACCGTTCTATGGAAAACACTGAGTCGAATTCCTTGTATGTGTTCGTATACGGGGCCAGTAAAGCTGATTCGCATTATTTTCTAACATGACATTGAGCTAATAATAATAATAACTTTATTTGTATAGCATGTTCCGAAAACGACAAAGTGTTTTCCAATGAAACTTGTGTCAAATAATTTTTTTAAAAGTTACACAAATAAGATCCTAAGCATGCAATATAAACGAGTTAAAGTGCGTTAAAGACAAGGGCTGTTGCTTCAAAGTGCTTTCCAGTAAAACAGATCGTGACTGAAGTTAGGAAAGTAACCTAACAGGTGTAAATATTGGAGTTAAGACTCATTTATGGTGAGAATTTACCTGAGGAATTTACATATTAGTGAATAAACTAAGAATAACCAAACTAGTGCAATACTACTGTTAAGACCTTACAGGAATACAAATTTCGAATGTTAATCTTAGAAACCAACCTGACTAATGTAGTTTCCAAAAATACACACTAAAACCCAACAAATCCAAGGATTCTCTGGATCCCCAATAAGGAAGCCTTGTTTTTATATTACATTAAAGCTGCATTAGGCAGAATTCTGGAGAAGTAAAAACAGCCCTCGTCCTGCAGATCTTCCCTCTCAGTCTTCTAAGCTCTTCCCGTCAGACAAACACTGCCACGTGGAAGCACATCATACTCACAAAAACAGTCAAAGTAAAAGTCAACATTCACTTGTGGCTTCACGTTCTCTTAAAATTACGACAACCTCAAGGAACTCTGGAGATATTAAAGGAGCCTTGCTTGGTTGGGGGGACTCCTGAGGAACCTCTAATAACTCAAAAAGGGTTCCTGGAAGATGTTTTAGTAGACTTGCGTGTAGGCCTAACTGACACTTTACACCGACATTTACATTTTGTTTTTAAAACCTTTTTTTGGCATTACATTTCAGAGCTCTCAGAGATATTGTATTTATGCAAGCTCTGGAGACTGGTTTTGTATATGCAAATTTGGTTCTTGTCTGACTTTCTGTGAATAACAGTGTGTATAAATGACTATCGACACCTTAGCCCTAATGCTCCCTATTCACCTAAATTCTCAATTTTACTTAGGAACATCTGAATATCAATATTTTTCTGATGTTTGTGTTTAAAAATTCATGAGTGGAACCCCAAACCCTTAAATAACCTGCAGCAGAGGCTCCTCAAGGAACCATTGTGAGCTCAAGAAATTCCTTCACAATGGCAATGGTGAGGAACCACCAACAGTTTCTCAAGGCTATTCTACTTCTATGAGTGCAGAGGATTTAAACCCTGCTTAGCGAAAGTTCTCTGGTTAACCCATTTGTGCCACCAAATCCTGTTTGCACTATGGACTTTGTTCTGTTTATACTGTGTCATTGATCTGGGTGAAGCCCTGTGATTGGCTGAAGTCTCCCAAAATACAGTGCTGTGCAAAAGTATTTGCCCCCCTACAGAAATCTTCTATTTTTGCATATTTGCCACACTTAAAATTTTGGATCATCAAACTAATTTTAATGTATGACAACCCAATAAAACACAAAATGCGTTTTTTTTTTTTTAAATGATGGTTTTCATTTATTGAAGGAAAAGTGCTGTCCATCCCCACCTTGCCCTATGTGAAAAAATAATTGCTCCTAGCTACCAAATGACCAAATTGATTTGGCAACTGAGTTCAGTCTCACCAGCCACACACACATATGATTACTGCCAGGCTTGTTGAATATCACTTACATCACTAAATAGAACCTGTCTGGCATTGTGAAGTAGCTAAAGGGTCTCAGAAAGCAGCACGATGCCACGTTCGAAAGAGATTACAGAGCAGATTGACGTTTATCAGTCTGGAAAGGGTTACAAAGTCATTGCTGAGGCTCCAAAGAACGACAGTAAGAGACATTATCCACAAATAGAGAAAACATGGAACAGTGGTGAACCATCTAATCCAGGAGTCCCAAAAGAACCCAGACAAACATCAAAAGATCTGCAGGCCTCACTGGCCTCAGTTAAGGTCCGTCTACATGATTCTACAATAAGGAAGACGCTGGGAGAAAATGGCACAAACCACTCCTGACCAAAAAGAAACATGAAGGCAAACACTTTAGCACGGCACTGGAAGCTACATTTTTATAGCCTGAAAACACCAGACAAATACTGCTTCCTCCAGCTTTAATAATCACCATCATTAGCACCACTCTCCTGTTACTTTCAAACACTGTTAAATGACCACCGTTGGATTACAGGTCTGAGTCTCTACAGCTTGTAGGCGTACTCGTCTGAGCCAAATGCAAATGCGTAGAACATGAAATGCCAGTCAGTCATAACAGAAATCAAAAGAAATGTTTGCATACAAGAGAGATCTATAATTTTAAATAATAAAAACCGCTGTTTCTATTTAAAAAAAAACAACCCACAAGACTCATAATAAAACCCCGTCAAGTCGCCCTCACATCAGACTTGTTCTTGACATTTAAATCCCCGCGTGGCTCACGGAGGGGGTCTGCAGGTCTTTGTCATTGCAAGTGATGTTTCTATCGACTCTCCATTCATACCGCGACCGGCCCTCTGAGCTCTAATCAATGGACGCTAATGCCTCTATTATAATCCATGCTCTCAAATTAAGGCGGCATTGATCAGCAGGCCTTGGGTTGCTACAGTGTGAAGCAGCATGAGGGACTGGAGGGAAATTTCTGTTTAGAGCAAACACAAACTCGGGGAGGCGGCGAGTGAGAGAGAGAGAGAGGGTGACGTGAGAGCAATACCAGATCCGAGAGCGCGTGTGTTTTTCAAACTCCATTTTTCTAATTTGCAGCCTTTCCCCGAGGTTTTTAAGCACACATTGTCACTATCGGTTTAGAGGGGTTGAGAAAATGCATCATGCGTATCGATCTGAAGGTGTGTTGGGTTTTAAGCACCGCCGAGCTTTGGGGGCGATCAGAGAAGAAATTGCTCCAGGTGTTTTTTTTCCCTGAACGAAACAATATTGCATCAGTAAGCCTCTCGGAGAGTTGACATGCATCTGTTTTTTCTTGCATGTTCGGGATGAAACGTGGATTTGGAGGCATCAACGCTGCAGATCTGAACTGTGCAAGCATACAACAACAACGCTAACAATAAGATCTCTCTACTATTTTATTAGCAACAATACAGCGCTGTGATAAAATCAATCAATTCTTTCTGCAGCTTTCTTCCAGAGTTCATTAGGAAACTCTTGACTTTTAATCAGCTGTTTTGCAAGCGGAGACATCCTTCAATTTGTGCATATGTACCGCAGCACAAATCAATTAACAGATCATTGACGCCACAACCGAAAAGACTGGATGAGATCGCTGCCGCTGATGAACACAAGATAATATTGTTTCCAGCCACCTAACTAGAAAAGTCTCATTTGTCTGATGGAGCAATAACTCCCATGTGTTGGTGTTCATCATTAAACCTGCAGCTTTGATTAGATACGTACACGATCCCGTCCTTGTTCCTTATCATGCTCCGTCAGATACACAGCCTTGCCTCGTCTCTCTTTACTCTCCTGTAATTTATACAGTCGCCTTCTCCGTTTCCCCCGATGACCAGGGCAAGCGTACCTAGGAAATGAGAAGGAGATGTGATGGAGTAGTCAGAAATGCACAGTGTCAGGGTGAGATGTCGCCGCAATACATCCGAGGACATCTTAATGTGCAGAATAGACTTTCAGAAGTCACCGTATCTGAAGTACAAAACTTCCTGACATTGATAAACACATAGTAAAACTACATCTGTGTAACTTGTGTGAAAACAAAAAGGCAGAAAGGGAATAATGCATTAGGTAAATGGTGTCCAAAACATTATCTGTACTTAGTGGGCTCTTGTGTGTAGCATAAACTGATGTAAAAGTACATTATGTTATACCCGTCATTTTGTTGATGTGTCTAATTAAAAGTTAATTCAGGTTTATTTCAACCATAAAAATGCATTGGTTTTATAAAGAGCTTTTCTGTCTTTTCTGGACACTCAAAGACACTTTACATTGCATTATTCATTCACTCCATACTCCATGGTGGTAAGCTACATATGTAGCCACAGCTGCCCTGGGGTAGACTGACGGAAGCGAGGCTGCCAATCTGCGCCATCGGCCCCTCCGACCACCACCAACCACTCACTCTCACACTGCATTCACCTGCCATTTTCCATATAGCTATTATGGCTTGTTCTATGCTCCCTCCCTCTCCTGATGATCAGCCTGTGCCTGTTTCACTCTGTCTGCCTCCTTCCCAACAGGTGTGGCTGCTCTGCAATCTGGGAGCTTTTAAAGAGGGGGAGGGTCCAGCATTGTTTTGTTCCAGCATTGTTTGTGGTAGTGGTTGTGTGTGACCTTATGTAGGTAGTTTTGATTCTTCTTCTTCTTCTTTGTGTTCCTGGTGGGTCCAGTGGTTCAGTTTCCGCGCCTTTATTTCTATGTACTTAGGTTTTTAGTTGGTTTAGGCTATGGTAGAGGGGAGACCACTGTTCCGCCGGCCCCATGTGGGCTGGACAGTGGTGGCTCCCCTTCTTTTGTTCTTTTTGGCTGGCCCCCAGGGTTTAGTTAGTTTAGAGGGACGGGGAGGTTAATATAGATAGGTTTTGTTAGGTTCTTGAGTTTGAGTTGGTCACACTAATTGCTTGCCTTTTGTGAACAATAAAAAAAACACCTTATTCTTTGCAACTTTAGTCCCATTTGATTGTGTTCGGTCTCTTGGGGTACGAGCTGAGTTGGGGGATCTTAACACTACAATGTATGTATCATAACTGCATATTTGACTCATCAAAAAAAGACACAGCCCGAATGACCAACACCTTGAAATGCTTTGCACTCTGCTGGGTTGTTGTCAATCTGTGCCACAGATGAGCTATAAATACCTTCTGCAGGTGACTGAGGTAAAAAGTGCAGCATAGATGGCACACTTGACGTGGAAGCTCGCTGTAAATATAAACTACTCATCAGAAAAGCTTTTAAATTTAAAGGAGCTACTGATTTTGATGTATGAAAACACACTCTAATGGTGTGAAATGCTCCTCTTCTGATGTAGTATACTTTATTAGCAATGCCACTCATGACAGAAAAGACCAACCGTAGTATGAAGAGAGTTTCCAACCACAATTAGTGCGTCATTTATTGTGTTTTAACATCCATGGATGGATTAGAAACACTCAAAGTAACTTTAACCCCTTTCACCTGTTGGAAATGACGATAGCGTCGTTGAACTCGCTGCGGCAGTTCTGACGCAGGGCTGTGCGCCCACCATTGGTGATGACAGCATTGGTGCCGTGTAGATGGTGAAAACGCAGGTCGGTGGTTGTGGTGGCCCCTGCTAATGAACAAGGGCTCCCAGGGGAAATGGCTGTGGGGCCCTCTGTGCTGTCCTCTGGAAGAGGGGGAAGGTCCACTGAGAAAGGGAAATGCACAAGAGAGGAGAGGATTAGTGTGCTCAGTTATATTATCATCCTCACTGCTGCCCTGTTTGTGCTCCTCCCTCCTCTCACCCATGTCGTCCATGATGGTGGCCTGAGCTGCCTGGCCATAGAGGTCGACCACGGCATAGACACTCGGGGGGACATTCCAGGCTGCCGGGCCCTGCGCCACGCCGTTCACGAAGAAATGGAGGCTGCCATCTTCTTTCCGCACTACACCGACTGTGTCACCCGCCTGCAGGCAAGAGCGGAAAGGGTTAATAAATAAAATGACAAAGCAGACAGTGATAGATCAGCTAAGCAATAAAAAGCAAAAATCACTTACTTTGAGTCGGTCCAGGTTGTGTCCATACTCATCCAGTATTGTTGTGCCATTGTGCATCACACCATTCCCTGTCATCATCCACGTCCCTGCCAAAAAACATCACCCACTATTGATTAGGAATCCTGGCGAAGAAAATTAGCAGACTTACAAAGCTGTTTTATTTTATGTTACCTGAGCGCAAGTTTGTCATGGTGGAGGGCAGCTGCAGGTAGGCGGGGTTGTGCGTTGTGACACCAATTTCTATGGAACCAGCCCACTTGTCCACCATCTTGTCTATGCGAACCTGGAACACCTCGTTGGATCGTAGCGGCCGGCTGCTCAGGACCACGCCATGGTTGAAGTCATCAGTCGCACTGTAAAAACAGCATTAGTAACGTATGAGTATATCACTGTTTTGTGTTTAAAATACTACAATTAGGGGATTTCTACACATCACAAACTTATTTCCACATCTTCAGTGTCTATTTAGGGCATTCTATCTCTACCATACCTTTTGAGACCTTTTATAGAAGTTTTAAATAATTTAACACTAAAAATATCTGGATGGGACAATATGTTTAGTAAGTTTAAAGCATAAACAGTGTTTGATCTCCTTCGGTCAGAATTATAGGTCAAAATGAAGCATGCACAGAATGAGACTTGCTTGTAAATCATTTAAGAGGAGGTGGACTCACTGTGGCCGTAGCGCCGTCCTGCCATCACTGATGATGGCGGCCTTCTGGCCACAATTGGGGTGAAAGAGCAGACGGTCAGGCCCCTCTGGGTCCGGAGTGAGGGAGAGAGCTGGCCGGGGTCGGCCAACATCAGGGGATAGAGCCCTCATGATGGCGTTGTTGCGTCTGAGGCGGTCACTGTGGTTGTGGTTGTGGACTATGGTGACTTTGACGGCCATCCCGTAGAGGTCAACCACGCCATAGACCACGCCGGGGGTCTGGGCTGCTGCAACACCTAAGAAAACCACAAAGCGGTTAGGAGTGAGGTACTTAAATCACATGTGCCCATCTGTCGCAGTTACAGTATTTATATTCCAGCTTGTGCTTTTTTGAGCTGATTGTAAGTCTAAAAGTACATGTTCAGCTACATCTTAAAGAGCAACTTGCAGGTTGTGTTTTTCAATAACTCTATCGTTAATATTCAGGTTGCACAAACGTCAGCCTGCCTGGACATCTCCTAACTTTTTCTATCTACTTTCCCTAAAAGTGCAGCTAGCTTTGGTGCCTGGGATAGTTTAGTGCAGTCCACTGCTGCATCTGTAAGGAAAAATGCTCCTGTGTGGTGCAAGAGGATTATGTTCTTTTTAGATTTAATGAAGTTCTGGATGGGATGTTGAAACCAGGACCCTTTAAGACTTATAGGTTCCTTTACAGCGGCTTCTGGTCCACCATCAGAAGCAGCTTCTGGTAATGGCGCCAGCAAGAATAATGGCCACAAATCTTTTAGGAGTGCAGCAAGTGGCTATGAAATTATAAAGTAATTCATTCTAGCATTCTGACAATATGTAAGCTGATAGTGGATAATAAAAACATCATGTGATCACTGGAAAATACTAAAAATGGTACATTGAAGACCCTAATTTTCCCCATTTTTCACTTGGTCCCATCCTTCTATGTGCATCGAGGCACTGTGCTGATTGGTTTCTCAATCACTCAGTCACAATCACCATATTGCCACTGCAGCAGAGCTCTTACAGCTAAAAACTGGGCTTCCTTTCCCCTCGTGAAGGGTCTTGATGTGTCTCACCTTGATCGATGCCATTGATGTAGAAATGGAGTGCTCCACTGGCTTTGCGCATCAACCCTATGTGATCTCCCTCCTAAAAGCGGATGAGCATAGATGGTGGTTAATGAGAGGACACATTTACTGGCACAATTCAAGACAAGATGAAATGGTGTGTGTGTGTGTGTTCACATGTTAACACAAACCTGAAGTTCATCTAGGCTGAATTCACAGTATTCCCTGCGGGTCCCTTTCCCGTTGGTTAATATCCCACAGCCACTCATCATGATTGTACCTTTTGAAAAATGAAATTTCACAAATGAGTGCAACGAGAATCTTGTGTTCTGCTTACTGTGTGTCAGTAGGTGTGCGTTACCTGAGCGCAGATTGGTCATAGTTGCAGGATAATCCAAGTTGTTAGGGTTGTGTGTGGTCACGCCGATTTCTATTGAGCCTGACCATTTGTCCACCAGCTTATCAATGCGGATCTGATAACACAGAAGAAACACATTTGATCTCTACTGATACTGACGAGTATTTATCTTGACTGTGCAACTTTACACTGAGCCTGTGTGCACACAATATCATGAGTGTAGTCAGTGATAGCTCCCCATCTGTGTGTTATGATTCATGTATAAACTATCATCCCAGCGTTGAGTTGTGTGATTGTAAACACCTCAAACATCTCGTTGTGTCGGAGCGGCCGGTTGGTCATCACTACTCCATTGTTAAACTCATCCAGCGGTCTCCTTCGCTCCGCCGTCTTGTTGTTGTTGCTCAGTTTGATCAGAGTGCCACACTTCTCGTGGAACAGCAGTGCATCATTGGTGGTCATCCCACCTGTCAAAGCTCCTGGCCCCACCCCTCCATTACCAGCAGGGATGTTATTAGCATTTCCACTGTCCCCACTCAGACTGCCTCCTCCACTTCCTCCTGTTGTCCCAGTTCCACTGTCACTGTTAACTGCACCTCCTCCGCTGCTGCTCCCCCTCTCATTTCTGGAGGAGGAGTCCGATAATGCATTTCCCCCTCCGCCACTGCCTCCTCCGGTTCCTCCTCCACCTCCACCTCCACCATCTTCCCCTCCGCCCTCATCTTCAGAGCGATAAAAGGAAACTATTGCGTTGTTGAACACGTCAAAGAGCTGGTGCTCTGTCAGAACTGAAGAGAGACAGGACGACAACAGCTGTCAGTGCTGGTCACAAAGTGGCAAAGTGTGTGATGTGAAGAAGATTTCCTTACCAGTTTCAGGCTCCAGGTTGTTAGGGAACTTGTCTGGTCTGCTGTGACTGCAGCTAAGCTCAGGCACTGGCAGAGGGAAGAGTGAAGTGGATATAACAGATGAAAACAATCCAACATATAGAGAGAAAAAAGAACCACATGAATAAAAACGCTCCCTACCTTCATCTCCGTTCATCATTCCATTCATTGCTGCCACATTCATCAGTGCCGCAATTCCCACGTCCTCCCGACCCCCGCACACTACCACTTCTTCCTCCTCATCCTCCTCATCTTCCTCCTCCTCGTCCCGCTCTATTGTCTCTCGCTCTCTCTCTGCAGAGGGCGGTGGCGGCTCACAGCTCACCACCGTTACTTGAGTGCACTTGCCATACAAATCCACAACTGCCCACAGCTTGGGCGGCAAGCCGCTGGCAGCCGCTCCACAGTCCTGCCCATTAACCCAGAGGTGGAGCTCCCCATGGGAGCTGCGCTGAATGCCCACACGGTCGCCCTCAGCTAGCTGGTCGAGGTCGCGGCCATACTCCTCCAGGACAGAGCGGCCGTCACGGAGCACCGAGCAGCCCGATACAATCCAGGAGCCGCCCTTAAGGCCTGTGGCGCTGCTGGGGAAGTCCAGCGCTGCGGGGTCCAGTGCTGTCACGCCAATTTCAATGGAACCGCTCCACGAGTTCACCTGAAGGGAAACAGGAAAGGTTTATGGCTACACCTAACGACTGAACCATTTATTTATTATTATTTGAAAAAAAATTATTTTTTCTCAGTAATATTAAAAAACAAAGACACAACATGGTCCTTCACAAGTTAAAGTGTGAAGTTGTGTCCAGCAACAACAACGTATCTAGAGGGAAAAAGTAGTAACCAAACAGCTGTCAACAGCAGGTCCTCTGATCCTAAAAAGACTCAGTGTGGAAGCAGCAAAGCTGGGCTGTGCTAAAAACTGCAAGTCGATATCTATGGAAAACAAAGGGTGTCTTGTTGTATGATCCATCTTGTTATTTTTAGTCATTCTGTCAGTGAAGAACGTAGCTCAGGGAGCTCTCCTTTGAAAACAAAGCAGGACAGTGTGAACACACAGCAAAATGTATGAGTTTTATCACAGCTCTTGCAGCAGCAGACAGCATGTTTAGCAGTGTGCAGGAATCGACATCAGCTTGAAGTTCCCTTTGAAAAAATTACCTTCTTTTTAGTGACACTCCTTAAAGAATGAAGCACTAGTGCTGTGCAAACACGACTGTAATACCAGCACCTAAAATAGGATGTTAAAAACATATTCATGCAGAAGGGCAGTTGTGTACACATCCTGTTCTATATATAGATTAAAGCACAAGGTGAGATTCAGCGTATTACATTCTGCTGACATCACAATCAACTGATTAAACACTGGGTGAGTGAGTTATTTCAGATAGCGGTGTGCTACACCATCCCAGATTTAGTTCACTTATTTGTTGTTTGTGAACCAAAACTAAGTTCTGTCCATTTCATTTATCTGCAGATAGGAAATTCTCAAAAGCCATTTCAATGCACTTTTGGCACCCAACAGATATAATTAGATGGATGAACGATGCAGTTTGTGTGTATGACAGTAAGCGGTGGCTGGGATTCACCACTGACAAGGATACAGAGGAGCAGGATGGGAGGGTAAAGGTTATACACCACGGTGGGTCGGCTGTGTTGTTTAAGTGGCCTACATATGATATATATATCTGCTGGGTGCCAATAGTGCATGTCCTCTCATCCGTTGCAGCTCCAACTACTACATAAATGTAAATCCATTAAGGACTGATGACTCTTTTACATTGTTTTTTTTGTAGCTTTTCGTACAGCATTAATATCCTGTTTCACTTGCCATGATGTGTTTTATTAAACATGAGAATTATTGTGATGTGTGTTGGATTACCATCAGTTTCTCTGTTCAGTGTTCATTTCAATTACATGTATAAGAACATTCAGTAGCCAACATAAACCTAATATGTTGTTTCATTTCAACATGAAGACAACATGGTGGTAACTTGTACTTCTGCACATCTATGGGACAATAAATTGACCCCAATGCACTTCACCTGACTGTTACATGTGTGTCTGAAGCTCATTAAAACAAATATTTTACCTCCTAAAAACATAAAAGTATGTTTTTAGTGAAGCATATTCTATCGTACCTTGCTAGAAAACATATTAAGGTGGTATGACTACATTTTTAAGTAAGCTTCACCTAAATGATCTTACCTTCCACTAAAAAGTCAAGACAGTGTTTCTTCTGTCACCCAACTGTTCAATCCCAAAACCTCTTGTGTTTGTGCATGACATAGGACTCATATCACCTAAAAAGCAGTCTAAGATATCCATTTCCTCCCAGACACACAAAGTTCACCATAAACTGACAATAATGCAACAATTCATTGATCTCCAGGGGTAAATTCTATTTTCTCATTTTTGTTTAGCACCCGTCATGTAGACGAAAAACTGCGGTGTCAGCTACAGAGTCAGTGGAGCCGGTGGAGATTCAGAGCCATGTTTAAAGACCCTTCAATACAGCAGATGCTTGCAGCAGGGCCGTGAACCTGTGTCATCCCACTGAGGAGTGATCTCCTGGCTCGCTGCGCTCCACCTACTGCTCAAGGAGAAAGACATCCACCAAAATACAATGCTGTTTTTTCCGTAGGATGAAGAAATTAGATAAGCTTCATGGTCAGTCTCCCTTTTCCTTTTTTTTGCCATAGGACTCCAGTAAGTAGAAATCCATGCTCATAAAATGACCTTGACCATAACATTGAAGCAAACTTTCTCTGGGATCAATATCGTTTTTACAATATTGTCTCCTCCTCCCCTTCTTCCTGTTTTTCCTAGTGACAGGTGCTATGTAAGGCAGTGTGCTACGACAGCCTGGGGATCTGGGTTAACAGATTTAGCAGTAGCTCAGCCTGACCGGGTCGCTGTACGGAGGAGACAGACATCTCCTTCCCTCACTCGTTCACTTATGTAACAGCAGCCTGTGGGCGTCTGCCTCTCAGTCTCTCTCTCTCTCTCCCAACAGCTACAGCATACAATGATACATGCCGGGAGGGATCACAGGGCATTAAAATAATGAAAAATTAATTGCATGATGAATTCGAAAGCCACAAGAAGCATTGCTAAGACTGTACAAAGCAGGGGAAACTTCACAAAGAAGTCAAATGAAACAGCTGAGCTCTTAACCCGGGTTTTACCTGGCTCAGAATGGGCCTTTAGGGGTCACTACACATGACAATAAGCATGATCAGTCCATATACAGTAATGGCAGGGAGTTTGTGTTGACAGAAATCTAATTATCTAACCTTTGTTGATCCCATTGGGGAAATTCCTTCTCTGCATTGACCCATCCTATTCAAAGTTAACCTTAAAGGGGCAGTCAGTACCTTCTACAGTTGCTCCCTATGAAAAAACATGTTACCCATTCACAAATGTGACCTTTTTCATGAATATTCACCACCACCACCATTTCGAAGTGTTACTATTGGCTTGGAATTTTACATTTATATATGCATGAACGGTGGGAGAGGCTCCATCATAGATATATGCGCCATCTTGAAATACATTGGCCGGTAAGGGACATACAAGATTCCTCCGCCTTTCTCGTTTTCGCGTTTTCGTTGTCACGTGATCTCACAGGTGCTAGTAATAATGGTTTGACGCTACTTGTATCGTTGCTTCCACCGGGCCCTGACAAGTTTGAAGAAGGAAACATGGAGGACCACAGTTACTCAAAAGAACTACCAGAACAAGAATGTTCAAGAAAAAGAAAAAGGATTATGCAAAGAGCAAGAAACCGGCGTCATAACAGTAAAAGAGCGAACATTGGACCTGCCTTCCAAAGATGGAAAGACCTGATGAAGGAAAAGGGCCGAATTTGCTTGCTTCCTTCTGGACAGGTAGGTTAATTTAACAGTTTGACTCAGTTTGATCTCAACAAAATGAAGAAAATTGGACAATACGGTGCGTTCTGTCAAAATATCACGCACATCTGGCCGCAATGCCGAGCGTCCTGACTGCATTCAGACATGTACGGAGCCCCTAAAGGGACATTGAACGAATTTTTTTTTTTTTTTTTAAATGTAGTTTCTCGTGCGCACGCGAAACTTTCTCGTGCTCACGAGATAGTTTCCGGCATTAATAACTCATTAGCGATACGTTGTCAAAACATAAACGATGCCTCTTTCCCATCGTTGTAAGGCAGACAATGTGCTACAAGCCCAGTTTGTTCAAAAGTAGATCTCTGTCAAGCTGCAGAAATACCATTGGTGTCTATGTGCGGCCGGTTTCTCGTGCGCACGAGAAAGTTTTCGCGTGCGCACAAGAAACCTGTCTCGTGCGCAAGAGAAACTACATTTAAAAAAATTATGCCGATATCACTTTAGGGGCTCCGTAGACATGCCTGGGTTTCATGGTTGTTTGAATGTTGAATAGTGTTTGATGTTTATTTTAAATGTTGGTGCACTAAAGCGGGCGTATGTGGCACCAGAGGGAGAGAAGGGAAGAGCGACAGAGAGAGACACGCGGCTTTCATATCAGCTGTGGTACAGCGCATTGTTTGCGTGAATTTGAGCTTTGCACAATGTTTTGAAGTGAAACTTGCTGTGTTTTTAAATGGCAAACGCATAGAATAAATCCAGTAATGAACAAGAATGTGTGACCCCCGCAGTTTTCTTAATGCCCCCCCCAATGAATTTTGTCTGGCGCCGACTCTGCGTCTGACTGCTGTAGACTACTGTTGTAGCCCTGTCGATTTAGCCTACTTGACTTGCATAGCCACAAGCTAGGCTACTGTCATTCTCGTTGTTTGTGTTAGTAACAAACTGGGCCAACTCTTATTTTTCTACTAATGGGCAACGCTATTAATAGTAATTAAGCAAGCGTGCCTGATCGCAGGAGGGGATACTGCATGAATTCGTAGAGGACATCTTGGCTTTCTGAAGCTTGAAGGCCACCGTAGCTGTCATATTTATTTTGAACTGCAATATATGATCTCAACGCTAGATGGGAGTAGAAATTACTGACTGCCCTTTAACTATACATACTAGGAGCAGTGGGCTGCCGCGGTGCAGCGCCTGGGGAGCAGTCAGGGGTTAAGGGCCTTGCTCAAGGGGCCCACAGTGGTGGTGACTGGGACAAGCGGTCACTCTCACTTTCCCACCTCAACCTCTTGCCAGTCTGGGGGCTTGAACCGACGACCCACAGGTTACAAGTTCGCTTCACAAACCACGAGGCCACCACTGCCCCTATCTATGCATTTGATAAACAAAAATGTATTCTATGCTTGAGTAAATTAATCCCTAATTAATGAAACTTGTTAAAAATGATACTGCTATTTTATTTCTCAATTCTTATCATTTTGCTCTGGTGGTGATTAAAACCTTTTTAGGAGGTGCCAAAAATCCTCCCAAGGACTCGGTGTGTCCTACAACAGTGAGCTACATTTTGGAGTATACTGACACATTAACAGCCTTATCTTACTATTATTTAAAATGTCAACATGATTTTAAGTAATAAATGGCATACTTGACTAATTCAAATCTGAAAATGCTTTTTTTTTTCTTATTTAATAGAAGTAGTTAGGCTTTAAAAACACTTATTTAATTTATTGGCAGTTATTGTTCTCTTCTAGTAACATGGTCCTTAGGAATGTTTCAATATCAGATTTTCACTACACAATCACTGTGGCTGAAAGATTTCACAATAACAATATTATTGAAATATTTATGTGTTTTGGTTCTTTTTTGGCAAATGAACTAACCCTACCTATGCTATATATTGTTCCTGTGTTGACGTTTCATATTATCATGTGTGTATTATTACCATTATATCAATATTTCATCTTTAAATATCATGGTAATTATCAATGCCAGTATATCGTGACATCCCTAGTCCATATAGTGTCAGAAAATGTGTTTATCACCATTTTGTTGCAGTGCACAGAAATGTCTTAAAATAGCTTATTTCTCCAACTAAGTGTTCAAAAACCTAAATATATTCAGTATACTATCATGTAAGACAATGAAGCAACATTAGTCTTAAATGCACTAATGCTACCTGTGAATAATGTGCAAAAAGCCTCTCCACTTTAAATCAACACTTTCTACTAATATGCAAAACGATGACAAAGCCTGATCTTTCCACTGGATCACTTCATAAATGGAAACCCTAAACCTCTCACAGCCCTACTCATGGTGAACTTTATGTCTGGCTCTTGTCTTACGTTCATTTTCCAACTTCCTCTGGAGCTTAGTGGACGTCAGTAAGCCAGGATTTACAGTCATGCCAGTGGGTGCTCTCCTCTGTGATGGAAAAGTATTGATTTTCAGACAGGCAATGCCTGTCATGACAAGCTGTTTATGAGAGCCCTTATCAGGCTGAGAGCGCCATAACAGATGCATTATCATTTACATCCAGCAGGTGCTATTAAGCCAGATGTTTAGCTTTAATGGAACGTGTGCAGCTCAGCTTCTGCCTCACAGAGTTTCTGACAAACCTCTCAATGCATCTTGGCCAGACAAGGTGTCATCTAACGTGTGTGCGTGGCCCAGTTGGCATCGACACAGGCTTGAGAGTTGCCATGATGTCAACAAGCCCAGTTGGGCGGCAGAAGCTAAAGCCCTTACAACGGACAAGCTTTAGCGTGCTGATAACAGCCGAAATGCTGTGCACAGGCCCTGATGTGATATGGACAGACCTGCCAGAGCACACAGCACCAGCCATTTAATGACAACTTCTAGGAAATATTCATAATACCTCACATTAACATGCAGCCAACAATCAAGTTGTTGGATTTGAACTGCATCAATGCTATTACCTTTGCATGGTCATGTGGGGAGTTTGACATATTTCAGGGAAATGTATATTTGACATTTTTCACAGTGACATATTCTTAATGCTGTATCTAATAGAAAAAGTGGCATTAAGAAGGAGACACTTCTATTTCTGTAAGGTTTTGCTGATTACCTGAAGAAAGGCAACAGGTAAAAAAACAGATCAATGGATTTAAATAGTAAATGACATACTTTCAGTGGATCACAACAGTCATAACTTGATTTGGACAAACCAAACAACACTTGATCACTTGATTTCCCTATTATTTAGTCATTAAATTGTTATGAAATGTCAAATAGGATAAATGAAGTACTGAAGCAGATAGAGTGGTTTACAGACAGTAATTAATGGGTAGTAAATGAAGCGGTCAGACTCACTAACTACACTAGCAGGGCTGCCTCAACACTGCAGCTTGGGTCTGGAAACGCTTTGTTGAACCAAGATGTGTGTGAATGTTTACGAAGGCTGATAATAAGATGGAGCTCAGTTCTGTAGCATTCCCACTTTTCAGATTATTAATGACAGAGGTAACAGACAGCAGCAGCTACTCATTTGTGTTCAAACACAGCCTGAGTCACTACGGTAGCCCGGTGTGGTGTGAGCACTGCAGTATTATTAGCCACCAGGACATGCAGGTAGACAGCCACCGGAGAACGCTTCAAAACAAAACCTTATTGAGCTGCATTTAGCTCAATTGGGCTCCAGTCATACAATGAACCATTCCATGCCCTTGTCAACACACAGCAAAGCCCCAGTAGCACCCTGCAGACAGGCTAGCCCTGGTCAGCCTCCCCCTCCGCTGCTAGCGGCTCATTAGCATGGCTAACTGACTGTACCAAGGCAACACAGGCGGGTTATCGTTGGCTAAGTGATCCGTTTACCACGTCTACCCGCAGGACGGTGTTTATCAAGCCCCTGTACAGCCTGCTAAGGCTTGGACACTGTATTTAACACAGGCCCGAAAAACCGCGAAGGCTGCGGTGGCTGTCAAGCCGTGTGAGCCGCCCTGGGTAGCAGCAGCCCCTCACTGCGGACAGACACAGACCCCGGCTCGTCCCTCCAGCTCCCGCAGTCCCGCTGCTCTCACAGCCGCTCGGGAGAAGCAGCAGCAAAAACGGGCCTGCTGTTGTTTACCTTCTTGTCAATGCGGACGGTGAAGACATCCCGGTCCCTGAGCGGCTCCTTGCTGAGCACCAGGCCGTGGTTAAACTCCTGGACGGGCTGGTTGCGCCGGGCGGTTCGGTTCGAGTTGGACAGGCCGATCAGCTTTCCGCTCCGCGGATGCAGCTCCGCCGCCATCTTCAGTGGGCGGCCAGCGTTCACGACAGTCGGGCTTTGCGACAGTAACGTTATGGCAGCCGGTAGATTTCGGTCTGCGATCAATAGGCTTATTGAACGGAGAGAGTGATCACACAGTACAGCCAGGGACGTAGCCGCACCTCCACTGTAATCACTGAATATATAGCAGGCATTTAAAGCTTGGTTTTGAAATGTGGAAATGTTTAGAATTTAATAATCATAAAAACTTCAGTAAAAAGCAGCTGGGTTTCTAGTGCAGGTACTTTAGAACCTGTAAGGAAACACACGACTGAGATTCTACACGGACTTTTGAATGTCATCTAAACAGTGAATTCAACTTTGATATTTAAGCTGCATAGAAACTGAAGCGTTCATATGTTATTACATCCTTATTTATGACCTAAAGCTGTGTGTAGTTTTTATTCCTGGCTTTAATCTAATGCATGATGCTCTGGACACATTGGCCTCTCGTCCTTATTTAATAAGCACTGACGTCATAGATGTATATTTGTTTCCCGTCAGTCGTTTCTGCATTAACAATAAATACATTGTACACGTGTCTCTAATCTGCTGTATATTCCAATACATTTTAAAAGTGCACATACTAACATGAAGATATCTAAAAGTCCGTCACAAATATGAAAAACTCTGATTAAAAAATGCAACAAATTTATGTCATTTTTGAGGAGACTTTGCTCCTATTTCTTTCTCTATTCTCATTTAAAGATGACAAGCTTTTTGATTTTAAACACATTTAGTGTTGTGTTAGTTAGATGACATCATACACAAGACTGGGAGGCAGGAATTTAACATTTTTAATAATCCACTAGAGGGAGCAAATTCCATGTCCTATATCCTGTCTTAGTCCAACTCTGCTCAGTGTTTGCCATTAGAATTTATCTTTGCTTCAAGTCCAGCAGTGAAATTACTATTATTCAGAAGTCAGATTAAGGAGAATAATATATCACTTAGAAACATACTATTGCATGTATCAAGGTCACATTTATCTTTACGTTCTGTTAAAAGTTGGTAAGTGGAGGAAACATCTATTTGGTCCCAGCACCATATCTGACGAGCAGAAAGTGTGATGCTCTGTAGAGGAAAATATACTGCTCCTTATCATGTTGTAGGAATTTTAGCACTTTATATACATTGTGTTTTTGTGTCATTTGTATGGACCCATCAGCAGTGGAGTAAATGCAAACATTTAGTCCACATACAGCATGACTCTGTGATCTATGCAGGGCAGCTGTGAGAGGAGATTGACATGTGTTTGACAGCGAAATCCAGATCCAAATCCTTCTCTTGGACCTGTATTTTCACCAGACAGCCTGTCAAGAACTGGGAGCCGACATTGTCCTCACCTTCACCTGGGGAGTAAAAAAAAGTGAAGAAGAAAGCACTAGTCAATGTGGATTTTGGTGCCAGTGTCGTCCTGTTTTTTGTGTAGTAAATGTTTTTTCCCTCATACATCTTATCTACCCTTGCAGAACAATAACATGGGATCTTAACGTTTAAAGATCTTTAAGGTTTAAAGAGACTGTACAGACAATTTTGGGAAACACTGCACATCATCGCGGTGTAATCTCACCCAAAAGACCTCCAACGGCAAGGCGGCCCTCTCTCCAAGTTGTCAGATACCCAGGGTCGTTCACTGGCATGATGCTAATCAGGCTTTCCAATTCACTTTCATCTGCGTGCACTGTCAGTGAATCCTTCTTGAAGTGTATCAGCAGCCTTCTTAAAGTGTTTTTCAAATTGGTTTTTTCTTTCCCGAGAGCGAACGTGACCACCTGTAAATACCAAACACAGACTGTAACTCTCATTGTGGCCTCCATGCTGTGTGTGTTTGCATTCATGTTTGGTTTATGTGTATGATGGGATTTTACGTGACTCAAATGCTCATGTAAGTTATGAAGCCATGTATGTTTTAGGTGTATAGACTTTCAGGGATCATTTCTATAGTTCCTGACTTGAGAAATGTGTTTCTAAAGAGTATGGTCTCGCCAACCACGATGATGAGGTGGTGATTTTTTTTGGAGGGGGCAGTGGTGGCCTAGTAGAAGCGAACTTGTAACCGATGGGTCGCCGGTTCGAGTCCCCGGACTGGCAAGAGGTTGAGGTGGGAAAGTGAGAGCGACCGCTTGTCCCAGTCACCACCACTGTGGGCCCTTGAGCAAGGCCCTTTACCCCTGACTGCTCCCCAGGCGCTGTAGCCTGTGATGTAGCCCACTGCTACTAGTATGTTAAGTTAAGGTTAACTTTCAATAGGATGGGTCAAATGCAAAGAAGGAATTTCCCCATGGTGATCAATAAAGGTTAGATTATTATTAGATTATTATATATACCTTTGTGTTGTTATTGGCTACTAAAGTGAATATCAGCTCCTGCCCAGGAGCCTTGATGCTCAAAATGGTCCCGTCCATCTGAGTGAAATCACTCCACAATTCAATCTTGAGCCCGTCATTGTCCTCAGTTAGAAAAGCTGCAAAAGGAAAAACAGTCATGCATTTAATAGCTGCGTGTGTATATCATTGCCTTAGTAAGTCAAGTCACTCTTGTTGATAGTGTACAGCATATTTAAAATAACACACTAATCCAAAGTGTTTTCCATTTTAAATAAAAAAAAATGAACATTACATTAAGTATGCCTGACAAATTTAAATGTTAAAGGCATGACCTTAGAAGAACTCCCTTTTGAGCACAAGGCTCAGGGAGGATGGCCTTCTGCCTCAATCAGTTTGGTTGAGGAGAGTAAAACCAGCAACTGTTGAAAGTAAAATAATGAGCCCTTACAAAGAAACTAAGAATGAAACAGCAACAAATATCGCTACCTATTTTCCATGTCACGCAAAAATGCATTATCCATGCCAGCTGGAAAGCTTGCTATTTAATGAAGGAGCCCTGCCAGTGCTTTATAAAACTTAGCACAATGTTCCTACCTGAGGTGTTGAAAATGGCGAATCCTTTGCCAGAGAAGTAGCTGCCAGGTCGGATGTTTTCATAGCAAGGCCAGAGGTCCTCAGCCTCTGTCTCCCACGGGGTGCTGATGTTCAGCCAGTTGCCCTTCCGCACACAGCCATCCATTTGCGGCTCAAACTACAGCAAAGAACACAACAATGCACTTAAAGTAATGAACTGCAGGACAAACAGGGAGCAGAGGAGATGACACTATTTGTTACTCAGTCGAAAATCAGTCATCACAACACATTCATGTTCGTTTTACAGGGGTGATCAAATGGAATTCTTGCAATATAAAAAAAAAGAAAGTTAAACTAAACCGATTAGGCTGAACAGGATGGATAAATGATGGATTAACACACGGCACCTGAATAATCAGGTTGTCCTTGTCGACCAGGATCCCACCAAGGGCCAGTCGAAGTTCACCTGAAATCATCTCCTCCATCTGTTTGGAGTGCATGCCCACCGTCACTCCATCCGAGCCATCCACCACCAGAATGACAAACTTGCCGTGGTTGCTCACTTCCAGCTTGGTGGCACCAAGAGAGCAGGAAGCAAGACGACAATGCATTGCAAAAATAATACAGCGTGTCAAGAATACCACGAGGAAATTTCACTGTTATTTTAAAAAAAAAAGTGCCACTTGATTGATTATAAATGTGAAAGCTATTGAACCACACTGGAAACTCACCATGTGCCATTTCCCATCGTTAATCTTGGGACCGCCTGCCACACTAACAAAAACGCCTTCTTTGCTGATCTGCATCAGAGGGATGCCATCTTTCAGGGACAAAACAAACCAGTCCTGCCCATTTTTGGTATCTCCGTAGAAAATGGCACCTTCGGGGTCAAATGTCCGGAACTCAAAGGACGACTTGATGCTGCACAAAGCAGAACAAACATACAACAGTTCATTCAAGGGAAGGCTGGTTAAGGACACATGAAGAGGACAGTCTCCAGAGTTTTCTGCACAATGTCCATCAACTTTCGGTTACTGTTTGAGGACCCCTCTTTTCCTACTTGCCCCCCAGATTTTCATTGTGAAACCTCGCTCTGCTCACATACCTGCTGATCTCACTGATGTTGACTGTTGTGTGGATCAGTGACCTCCAGATGTCTCTGTCCTGGCTGAGATAGAAGGTGGCACTGCCTGACACCTCTTTCTGGAAAGCACAGTCTTAATAAGGCACTCATTTAACACCAAATCATTACTTCGGCTCTTTAAAATGCACACTTAACATTCATTGAGCCCTTTGTATTTACAGTCAGGTGTCGTGATTGGTTTAAACCATACTAAAGTGAGGGATTAATCAAACTGAAGTATTGATTCAACTTCAAAACCTAATTACTGCGTGACATTTCAGAGAGAAGTATTGTACATTCTACTTCACTACACTTATCTTACAGCTTTAGTTACTTTCACATGATTAATATTGTCAGTAATATGTAATTGGGTTAATATAACAAGCTTTTAAAATACCTAAATCAGTGGTTTCCAACCTTTTAGCCTCTGACGTCTTATGAAAACCAGTTCAGATGTCTATCACCACCTCCACCGAAGCGGGACTTGCTTCTAAACTTCTCGCACGGTTTAATTGTAACGAATGTTCAGATAATCCAATATCTCATCAGAAATCAAGGATTAGAGAGAGAGAGTAATACATTTTTAATACAGATTTGTGTATCAGCAGTTTCTTCTTTCCTCTCACTTTAATCATGCGTAGGATTTTAAACCCCCTTCTAGATTCATGTTTTCCTGCTTTTAATGGGAATAAATAACCACAGCTGTTGTTGTTGAGGGTACGGTGTTGATGTGTCCACAAACTGAGCAAAGTCCTCAGTCTAAATAAATGATGGAAGCTCCCTCAACTTCTACTTGCATGTAGAAAGGTGCTACTTTCTAACCGTGTCTGTGAGGTGTTGAGACAGATATTTCCCCTGTGGGAAACTGTGGGACATTTAATTTCACAGTAAGCAGAAACAATACATGTTACAAAGACTATTTATGCTCCTGTGGAGATTTAGAGACTTTGTTAAGCTCATAGATCATTTATACTCATATTTGTATTAGGTTTGTTTGTATATAATAGATACGTACTCCTAATAGAGTGACCAGACAAGAGCGTTTTAACACACATACATAAACAGACACACGCATTACACATGACATGAACATACCTTACCCTGTCCGTTCCCCTGCACTTCTGCTCCCCAGACGAGCAGAGTGAGGCTCAAAGTGAGCAGTGGTCCTCCTGCCATTACTTTCCAAACCAAGGTCATTCTTCAAGTGCATGCACCCACCCAGGCCTCCCAGCGTGCAGTCTCCAGAGCCCCTCGGGTGGTCTATGGACCGCAAACTACCCTGAAGTGTCAGTGGCAGGATGAGGAGATATTCTTTAGCAGTGTGGGGCGTTGGTGTGTGCTGGACAACGTCCCGGGGTCCACGGTGCAAGTATGGTGTGGTCAGTGCAGTTTATTGATTCCCAGGTGGGAGTGCTTCGTGACTCAGTGCTTGTGATTGACAGGATGCCAAAATGCAGATGGCTGAAACAAACACAGAGTTCAACAGGCAAGCAGAGGAAAACAGATTTTGAGTAAAAAGGCAGAAACATATCAGTTAAGGTCTGTTGTGATATTGCAAACCAATAAATTCAGAAAACAAAATGTGAACTGATGTAAGCATTGTCATTGGTGGATCAGTCTCCTGCCTTCATGGTGATTCATGTAGCGTGGCCGGGTGAGCGACCTTAGCCTGACCACTGGTGTGTGTTTACCTATTGCACAGAAACCTTGATTCACCCACTGCCGACAATGAGTCAGCGTATGCATGTGATAGTGTGTGTGTGTGCTGTAGTGAAGGCAGAGTATGAGATGTGTTTCCAATTCTTTTTTTTTCTCTCTCTTCTACTGGCTGTATTCCCGTGAACAGTCGCCTTCCAGGAAGGCTGTGATAGCTGGGAAATACTAGGAAAAGTGCAGCACTCGCATACTGTGTGCACAAAGAGAAACAGCAAACAATCTGTTATTTAATTGTTGAGGATTTGAAATGTGAGATCACACCAGAGCGTACTCACACAGTCCGATGGCTATTAACTGATTTGATTTTGACTTGTTGGTGACGGGTGTAAATGATGGCTTAATTCCATTGAGCTGCTTCAAGTTTCTGTGTCCTGGTAGTTGTATGTGTCGTGGTGTAGGCCTCTTGTGATAGCTTATTGGGACACTTGAATATATTAATTCTACTGGCAGCATCTGCGTTTTTTTGCTGCGAAAAAGGATCTGCTGAGGTAAACTTCTTCTGCTCTTATGCTAGTTGCAACTGACTGCTGTGACTTTAAACCACAAACACAAATGCACCACTTTGTCACTCTTTGCATCTCACGACTAATTTTTAAGGAAGTCATTCGATTTCATTAATTTTCATCAAAACCATTGCAGACATTTTTTTTTGGGGGGGGGGGG
>OMNN01003088.1:0-11247 GCA_900302755.1 Chromis chromis | reverse complement strand
ATTAGAGCGCTGTTCTAATGGAGTCCAATAAAACCACACAGCAGCCTACCTGGAATATTGTTCTAATGATTTCATCTGTTACGCCTCAGAAAGCAGAACCACAACTGCACTCACAACTGTTTTGGACATTTTTCACTCCCCCCCCACCCCCCATCATATATTAACTCCACAGCTCAAAGTCATGCATTAATGACTAGTTAAGCATGTGGAGTATGGTGTAGTCATAACTTCACAGTTAATTATACTTGACTACAGTGTGCACGCTCACTTTATAGTGTGAGGGCTGCTGTGGAAATAAAGAGCGGCGGCGAATGCAGAAGTATCCACACAAGTGTTCTCAGGTGTGTATGCGGACACTATACATCATATTTGGGCCTCCTGAGGCCGCCTGACATGACATATTTTGAAGTATTTGGGTAATCTCTGAGAGCAGAAATGAACCCTGTGGCATGTACGCTGCACGTATCATGTTCTGAAAGAATGAGCATAGAAAAATGAGAGCTGGAAAGAGGTGGGGGGGGAGAAATCAGGGAGAGTGAGAGGAGGAATTTGGGAAAAGAAACACGGGAAGAACAACAGGAAGGGAAAGTTGAGGGACCAGGCGTAACATGAAGACAGCGGCGGTGGATAAATCAGCCGGCTGCTGTGACACTCCGGCCCCCTGGCCCGGCAACAGTCTGCCACACTCTTCCGCAAAAACACCATTCATTTGAGAGCAGCATTAATAGGGGAGAAGAAAAGGCAGAAAGAAGGTGATACGTTGAATGGGAAGGTGATGCAGAAAGGCTAAAACTATGGTGTTTTTAACATAAAGAAAGGAAAAATGTTAAAGAGAGTGACTTGGAAAATTGAGAAAAGAGAAAGCAGCTATTCACAACACTGTATAACAACACAAAGCACAAAGCAAAAGGACAAAGTTCAAGGAATGCAAAGAGGAAGGAGGAAGGGGAAAGGGAGCAGAGTTTGAAATAAACAGATAAAATGAGAGGCAGCGAGAGTAACGGACGCCAGAGGTTTTAATCAGTGAGTTCAGAAAGGCATGGGACACTCGTCTGCCGCACGCCAGGGTCACGCTACTGTCTACTCGGGAGGTCAGGTCACATCTAATATGTCTAATAGGCTGAGCTGCATGCATGCACACAGGGAAAAGATGCCCAAACACTGCTGCTGAACTCCAAACCTTCATCTCACCTTATCTCTGACCCATTCGTCATACAGCTATCTCCTCCTTGAGCATTTTCATTAGTCCACGTTTGAGCCGTATTCATGCAGGAGAGGAAAAGAATAAAAAAAGTCAGAGATAAAAAAAAAAAAGGAGGAACCGGTGGGTGTAATCGTAAAAATGTCAGTTTTTCTGGCCAACTGGAATGAGTCAACATCAGAGTGGGTGGCACCCTGACGCACATGGCACATGAAGATGCTAAATTAGGCCTGGATCGTCTTTACCCGGTTTGAATTAGATAGAACTAGTCATAACACAGACACCTAAGGAGAGGAGAGAGGCTGCACAAGTTTTGTAGGGCAAGCCGTGCACCGTTCCACAGCCTCTTTCCCGGCATGTTTCTCTTCGTCGTGCAGGCTGCGACACACCCTTCTGTGTGACAACTGAACCTTTGTACCTCAGAGTCACCTGGGAGGTTTTGTAGATGAGGAAAGTACAGGAGACATGTGGTGTTGTTGTCCTTAATCTGCTTTACAAGCCTCCACAATATATGGGAGAGGCTGTCCAGCAGAGTGTCTAATCTGTAATTGTCCTCTGCTGCGTTGCCTCAGGTGAAACAACCCCTGGGTGGGGCTGCGAGAGTTTAATGGATAGCCACCAACGGTCCCACACTTGGAGGTGGCTTATTTTCCCAGGCCTGCCCTTTGACCCGCGCGCCGTATGGACAACGCACAATCGCACACGCATAAAAATATACACACCTTCACACCAGTGACCTCCCTTTAACCTGTTTTCTGACAGCGTGGTGACATTATCAGTCATTACAGCGTCATTATGTGTTTACTCAGTCATAAACACCTCCGTTATCTCGCTGCTGAGGCCCTAATCGATTCTCTGTACCTTAGGGAGATGAGATAAAGAGATAGAGGTGAGAGTGAGAGAGATGTGAGAGCTCTCAAACCAGAAAAGAGATAACACCAAACTTAAAGTGCCCCGATTGACAGCACTTTCTTTCAAAAAAGGGTATTTGTCCAGTCACCTGGGGCGACAATGGCTCACGGTTCTATTGTACTCTATTGTGTGAGTTCATTCGCAGTTCAGATTATCTTGTGTCAACCTGGTCAACAGGTTTCACGCCTTTGTACCGACCCTTTAATGCCTCTTCAGGTCAACAGGGCCGTTACCTTGCTGGTTTCTAATTACTCACTCGGTTATTAACACCTGCACTACAGAGGTGCAGGGTGTTAGCTGGGTTGAAGTGGTAACTGTGTGACCCCTGTCTGTGGTCGTGTTCCCGCGCTGAGAATAAAGAGAGATAAGCTGATGGCTTGTTTTGAGTCAGCTCAAAGGGGCTTAACCCTCTCAGCACAGTCCAGTTTAGCTAAAATATCACTGTTGTGGAATCTGCAGGGTTTTGGTTCAAATAAGTGAGCATGAAAATAATCTTGTTTTGGGAATTTGAGCATCTGTTGAATGGAACAGAGGTTTGTCTGGAAGTCAGAAATGGAGAGACAGTACACATAAGACAAAAAAGCTCAACAGACACTACATGGGTGCAAGTACTTGTCACTTTGGAGGAACCCACAGAAGGTGTTTTCTAGGTAATCAACAGAGGTTCAAGAGGACGTGACTTATTTGAGCACATCTTTGTTCAAAAAAGAAAAACACTAATTGGTGAGCTGAGAGCGATTTTCAATTGCAATATCATTGCATGCACAAGTGAACAGGCCATTATATGCCATTTTTTCCCCATAAACCACTAAAACCAAATTGACAGTCTGTCTTCTAACTTTTTATTTTATGATTATAAAAAAAAACATTACATTTCACTGGTTTTAAAGTGCATGTTAGTATGTGGCAGACACCTTTGCACACACTGGCAAAATTTAGATTTAGATTTAACACAAGCTTAGACCATAGACTAATGAAACATATTGCACATTAACAAATAACATCAGTACTCCTGCTAGCTGTGGCTTCTTTTGTCCACATTCCTATAGAAAAGTTTATCCATATTCTTATAGAGGAACAGCTAAAATCTTGGCCTGCAGAAGTCTATAATCACTAATGACCAATAATTGCTGCAATTTAATGCTTATAGATATCTAAATATAGACTTAAGGGTTTCCCCACTACCAAAAATGCAGGATTTAAATTTAATAACAGATTATATTGACTCATCAAAATGACACAACTACTATGTCGTCTGAGCCTTTTTATATATCGGTATCACTGTAAGCAGCATCTAATCAGACCTGCATGTTCTATTAAAATAAATGATTTGAAAGTAAGAAAAGCCATGAATGTTCATGTAATAAAAAGGTTGCTTTAATTAGGCCTTAAATTACAAATAAAAAAATAAAAATCTGTCTTCTTTACTCACTCACACAGACAAAGTTATGGAAACCTACTGAATGCTTTATTCTCCAGTGATTTGAATAGGAAGAGAGAAGAGAAAAAAACATATCTACAACTCCATTACATGTCACTGGAGTCCACTGCCTTTGATTAATACTGGATGTTTTTGGTACACAGCACTGTGATCTCTTTTACACACAAACACACAGCATGATTAAATTACAGATAGAGACCGCTTAATTACTGCTGCTTAGGTGTCCTGTGAGATATATGGGCCTTGGGGGTTCGAGGCTTGCCATAAATTAACAAAGAAAAAACAAAGTGGCGCTGTTTCTACGGCGAGCAGTAACAAGAAAACAACTTCGTATGGATATGTGGACAGTAAATTTCTTGAACATATGCCACATGAAGGCTGAAGACTAATGAGAAACTAGTGTGTCCAGGAAGGAGAAGACATAAGCATGATATACAGAGTCCAGGAGCATCTTGTAGCCGCTATCTCTTTTGCAGATTTTTCAACCAATACTTTATATAGTGTCATTATGTCATGTGATTTACTTTCTTTTAGTATAAAACACAAATTGTGCTAAATTTAAAGGGTACAAAAACTGCCTTGAGTGGTTTCTCCCTTGATGTTTAGGTTGCTTTTATTTTTTGTCCTTCCTCTCTTCCTCTCTTCTACCTCTTCTCACCACATCATCTCCCTAAATCCCTCCAGGTCCACCATGTTCCCTGCTAACCTCCTGCTCCTCATGGTCCTGCTGCTACCTCAAGCCTCGTCTGGTCGCCAGGGCGGAGACACCAGAGAGATCGATCATGGCAGGGTGTCCCCGACGCCTTCCTCCTTGTCAGCCCTGCCATCGCTCCTGGATCCTAGTCTGGCTCAGACCATCCAGACTCTCCTGTTGAGCCGGCTGGGCCTGCAGTCTCAGCCCGACCCACGTCCTGGAGTGCCGGTGCCCCGGTACCTCCTGGATCTTTACCGCTTCCACCAGCAGCAGTACCATCTAGTGGAGGACCCTTCATTTAATTTCCCCAGCCAGCACATCCAGCAGGCCAATACTGTACGCAGCTTTCACCACAGTGGTAAGCTTACCCACGCACTAAATTCTTTCTGTGCACTACAGTTAAAATATCTTCACTTGAACTGTTTGAGGTGAACTGTCCCTATGAATATTTGTTTCAGCGAGGCTGTTTATGCCTTCTCTTGACTTCTTTTAGCAGATTCTGTTTATGACAGGAGCAGATGTTTGCTGTGACTCATCTTTTGGCAATCTGAACTCTAAATAGGATCTATTACTCTTAGATAAGATGAGTAAATCCTAAAGTCGTCTTTGAAAACATGTGTGACAGCATGCTTAGATATCTCCCACTGAGGGGAATGTTGTCTTGGACTCTGGACACTTTCTTTTGCCCTTCTGATGATGACTGGAATAACAAAAAATTATCATCAATTCAAATGCAACCAGCTCTTGAAAAAGAGACTTGAACTGAGGAGTTCTTAAGAAGAAAATGGAGTTCTGCAGTAAATGTATTGCCTCTGTTTCAGGGTTTTATTATCATCAACACATTAATGAGCTAAGACTGGAGGCACCTGTTTGTCAGGTTTGTTTGCTCTAAACTGAGACACCTGAACACACCTGGAGTGCTTTAATCTAATCAAGAGAGTCACATCAGGGATAAATTATCTCTAAGGCTGTTCCTGGAGCAGCAGAAAAGGGATTCACAACTGCTGCCCGCTACAAGAAATGCCAGCAAGAAAGTTGATAATGCAGAGGCTGATGTTGGTTAATATTGTACTTTTTTGTGTGTGTCAAAAACCAAGACTAATATACATGAGGTTTTGGGAAGCACGGCTCTGCAGCAGCTGCCTAGTTGGTAATCCAGCCTTGATTCTAATACAATAAAAACAATGTACAGACATGAAACAGGAAAAGGATGCACGTTTTCCCCCTAAAGTAACATTACCAGCATGTCTAGATACAAACAAATGCTTGTAATGGTTCATTTTAGTTGGGGAGCTTAATATATTCAACCAGAGGGTAAAAGCTGACCTATGCTATAGTCATAGATCCTCTTCAAGCATGTTGGAAGATGTAAAAATAATAATAATAATACAATGCTTTATGTAAAAATGGGTGTCTGATATAAAATTTAATTTCAAAAAGCTCAATTACCTGTTAAAACAACATCTATGCCCCTCAATAATACAATCCAGAATCTATGAATATCCAAAATATTTGTCATCTGAAATCTCTTTAACCTTTGGAAGTAAGATGTCATTAAAGGCAATTTCTGCTTCAAGTTTCCACATCACTCCTCTGTAAGCTATAAAACTGACTAAGATGGGATTCTAGACCAGTTGCAATGTCAAACATAGATGTGCTTTAACTCAGATTTTACGTGAGCTCACAGAAACTTTCCACTTTCAGCAGAACAATTGAAAAATGGCCTTCTAATGTCAAATTCTGAACATAGATCATTCTGTACAGTGAAGGTCAAACATCTAAGAGAAGAAGCTTTTACCAAAACCCATTTTTCAGTGGGGGCGGACATGAAGTTATGTGCTGATATTGCAAGATAGTTTGACAATGTTCCAGCTTTGACATCATTCAGGAAAGAGCTGGAAAATGACGAATGCATGTATTTTCAGTCAAATAAAGCCCAAGTCTAAACCACACTAAACTCTCATATACCCTTGTCTCTCTTCCTCTTAGATCCCCTTGGAGACAGTCCAATAGCAGAGGATCATACCAGAGTGCATATCTCCTTCAATATCTCCTCCATCCCTCAGGATGAGAGGGTGCTCTCCGCCGAGCTTCGCCTCCTCCGCAGTGGCAGAGCCTCCCTGGGCCCCGGGCCCCACAGACTGAATCTATACCTCTCTGAGCACCATGAGGAGCCTGAGCCCACTCTGCTGGAGACAAGGTTACTCCCCACGGGCTTCCACAGTCATAAACCAAGTGGGTTCTGGGAAGCGTTCAGCCTAAGTGCAGAGCTCCTCCATAAGGCCCACACTGGGACTGGCAGTCTGGGCTTCCTCCTGGAGGTCAAACCTGAAAACAGCACCACCTCACTTCCAGACAAGAGCCTCTTCTCTGCTGCAGGTGAGGCAGAGAAACAAAAAGAGGGACACCTGAGGGTATGTAGGTCTGTGGGGCAGGACGATCACAGCTGGGCCCAGGAGAGACCCCTCCTGGTGACGTATAGTCATGATGGTCGTGGAGAGCCTTTAGTCAAACATGGCAGGAGAACCCCTGGTAATGGCCAGAGGATGAGAGGGAGGAAAGGGACTAAAGCAAGGGCCAGGAACAGCAGCAAGAGCCGCAACAGAGACCAAGACTGGGGGAGGGTCAAAAAAATGGAGTATACTGGGTGGGGGGGTGATAAAAGCGGGGTCAGCTGGAGCGACCGTGGAAGGGTGAAAAGAAACGGTGGTCGTGCTGCGAAACTGAAACGTCTTTCCCGTAACAGATGCCGCCGTCATCCTCTTTATGTAGACTTCAACGATGTGGGCTGGCACAAGTGGATCATTGCACCCAGCGGCTACGACGCCTTCTTCTGCCTGGGAGAGTGTCGCTTCCCTCTGGCCGACCACATGAACTCCTCCAGCCACGCCATGGTGCAAACTCTGGTGAACTCTGTGAATGGAGCAGTGCCCCGGGCCTGCTGCGTCCCCACCTCCCTCAGCCCCATCGCCCTGCTCTACCTGGACCCTCAAGACCGAGTGGTGCTGAAGAACTACCAGGACATGGTGGTGGAGGGCTGCGGCTGCCGGTAGTGGGCTGGAGAACTCGGACCAAGAGACACTCACGCGAGGATGGAGGAGCATCACGGGAATAGGAAAAAAGAGAGGGCAGATGGTAGAAAGAAGAAACTGTAGCAGTCAGATGATGGAGACAAATGTAGCAGCATGAGAAGGATGAGTGAAAAGAAGGGAGATAAGGGAATGGATATAGCAGCTAAATCATCATTATCAGGGGCAAGAAAAGAGGTCAGACATAGAAAGAAAAGAAAAACAGTCAGAGAAACAAACAGGATAAATGAGTAGACAATAAGGCAGAGGAAGAAGTGAGAGCAGAAATATGGTCGACACAGATAAACTGCCAGAAATTACTTTCACTTTTTTCCCCCATTTAGCGATGATGCAGTTGCGTACATCATCAGGCTGCTTGTTCTCTCACGAGAAACCAGCGCTTTAACATCAGATGCTTTAATTCCAGGAAGGTATTCATGTTTGCCACCCATCCAGCTCTAAAAAAGTTGTCTGACAGGCACATGTGCTTTAACTTTTTTTTGGAGGCAGCTGAAATGGTAAACATTCAGAGTAGTCAGTCGAGGGCGTACCTGGAGCAGCGTTTACACAATTTCATGTCTTTCTGACGGACTCACTGATGATCGACAGTGTAACCAATACGACGATGGCACCAGCACGGCATCTAAATCCTGTGTGACAGTGTTGTTTTTGCAGTATTTTGAAACCGAGAGGTAGGGTTCATCTGTTTTTATGAAAGCTAATATAATGACAGACTTGTCCCTTACCAGCACCCTTACATCACAAGCTATTTAAAAGAACCACAACAATAATGCTGAGGAACTATTATGCTATTATTTGAATGTACTACTATCACTATTATTTAAAGAAAAGAGAGACTTTTTTTGTAAATTTCTTTTGCAGACGTCAAGAAAATCCAAGTGATGGTTGTCTTGTGATTATACATAATTCCACTGAATGGCGATTCTAACTTAAAAGACACATTATGTATTTAAATAGCAGCAATATGGTGTATTTAATCTTGAGAATATTTAAGATACCTGCACTCAACAGAGCATACAGCAAACTGAAAGCCTGCCGTCCACATGAAGTAAGTTATGGTAGCTTTACGTCCATACAAGTGTTCAGTGTATTGAATTAACAGTCTGTGTTACTTCCCACCTTCTCATTGCACACATTTCGGTGTACAACACGTGATAGCAGACGCAAGTGGTGTTGCCTTTACAAAAGCTCAACTAACAAGTCAATTGGAAGCTCTATGTATTGTAGCTACTGAAGTGTGTAACAACAAGTGTCTTTGCTAGTTGTGTCTGCATGTGTCAAGAAAAAAAGGAAGACTGATATTAAAACTGGGACTTTAGTGCCTTTCAAACAGGGGCTTTAAAAGTGTTCTCTGCTGAGCTTAGTAATTGTTTTTCAGTGTTGCATTTTTCTCTCTAAATGGAAACATTAAAGCAACAGCTTGTAAAATGTTTGACAATATACCTCTAATAAACAGAGCAAACAGCACAACTGTCGAGTGACTCTTCTTTTGCATCAACCGTTCCTTTCTCTGAGGACCAAATGTATGAAAAAGCTTTATGTGCATACATTTCACCCAGACTAGAGGGGACTTATTGCCATGTTTCGAAAAACAAAAACAGAACCCAAAGGTCCCCCAGAGACCAAGGATCTACAGCAGTTAAGGAGGTTGCATCAAAATCTTACAGTACATACATGCTCCTGACCCCAGATATTATCGATGTAGGCAGTTCGGCATGCCACCTGAGCCACATCCACCCACCATGAAGAGCAGGAGGAACAGAGGTGGAACAGACTGTTACCAAGAAGTGCCAAGAACTGCACTTCCTCAAATGGCCACTTGAGGCTGACTCCAAAACTGAGTCAGTCCCCACAGACTCTCAGGTGAAAATGTCCAACTTTACAGCAGAAATAAACATGTTTACAGCCAAGTACAAAAAACAGCTTTGGTCTCTTTTGCTAATTTAATGCTTCATGACCACTGTACAGGGGTGGACTTTTATATAACTCACCCAATTAAATTGTATTAAGGGTTAAAGTTATGCATAACTAGAGTGTGGCCATTTTGACAGGTGGTTGCCGTCATAGGACAGTCCATGGACATTTGCATGGCCCTCCTTAGCTTCACTCAGGCTCCACCTCTTTGCCCATTGTTGGGTTAGCCAGTAGTTAGGTGGACTCAGGCACTGCCACACTGAGCTTAAAAATTGCTCTTCGGGAAACCTATATGTGACGTCAAACACAATTCATTCATCTTTATACACAGTCAATGGTGCAATCACAGGTTGGGGTTGTGTGCCAGCAAAGAAAGAAGGTAACTTCCTGCAAGTCCAATGCTTTTTTTTTTTTTTAGTATTTATGCATTTTAACCATTGCTCCAGCTGAGGATGCAGCACATCTGTTGTCCTTAATCTGCATTTATGTTGATTTTTCTCAGATGCCGTCCCAACTATAAAGCAATAATTTGGTCAGTTGGGTTGTCTGGCTCACTCCTTAGCAGATGTTGGTTGTGGTTTGTTTTGAGAAGAAGGATAGGAATATTTAACCACTATGATTAGGTTGAGACATTTCACTGTGGACAGAGTCGCTACAAAACCAACAAAATGTGGATACAAAATTGTTTTCACGTGAAAACACTCTTTCCTCTTTGCTATGTAAAAGCTTATTATCACCACCATATATCCCAGCTAACTGCAATTTACACGTGAGTAAGGCCCACAGGTTACTGCACAGTGAGGGCAGGGTGTAAGAGTGAATTATGTTTGTATATGAAGTAGGGCTCAGACAGTAGTTGTGTATGAGCCCAATACTTTCCTACAAAGTGGTGAACAGAGATGTTACCGGAAACATCCCAATGTAAGCAGTCAGAGAAAAAAATCTAACCTCATATTTCCTACCTCTCTGATATTTTCTGCTAGTACATTCAGAGGCCAATGCTTTTTTGAAGAGCTGCATTTGTGAACTGCACCGGAGTCAGCAGGAGGGGATCAGGGATGGATGATGGATGTATCAAGCGCACCAGGGACACCAGACACCGGACACCAGGGCTCACATCCAGACTCCTGTCTGTGGTTAGGATTTGGCGACAACATAACTTCGGTTAAGGTTACGGATAAATTGTGGTTTTGGTTCAAGTCACTGCACTCAACATTTTCTGTCTTAAAACAGACTGCAGCCTTTCCCTATAACCCCAACAAAGGTAAACAATGCTGTAATTACTACAAGTTGTTTTTACTGCAAGACTGGACATTTTGACATAAAAATGAACATGAATATGAAGTGAAAACATCATCTGGTTGCAATTACATTCACTATAAAACACATTTGTTTTTTCAAGTTACTTGGATAGAATCATCATTTCTTTGACACAGAGTTGCATTTTTACAAGTTTACACTGAAAGGAGATTCACAGCTGCTCTGTGTAGTTATCCTGTTAAAATAATTCTGAAGTTATGCAGTAACTTTAGAAACAGGTTTTGTGTTTAGATCAGTTTTACTGATGGAAATAAACTTTCAGCACTATTAGAAAAGTTTTGTTATTAATTTTATTCTTTATCCCAACTCCTTTCATTAGAATTGCCAATCAGTTTGACAGTGATGTTTTCATTTATACACCGATCAAACATAACATTACGACCACCTGCCTAATATTGTGTTGGTCCCCCTTATGTGGTCAAAAATGCTCTGAACCATTAGGCATGGACAAGAGGACCTCTCAGGGTGTCCTATGGGGTCTGGCACCAGGACGTTGGCAGTGGATCCTTTGGGTACTCTGGCTTGTGCAGTGGGGCCTCTGTCAATCAAACTTGTTCCACTGCATCCTGTTGATGCTTGATCAGAATGGGTTCTAGGAAGTTTGGAGGTCAAATCAACATCTTGGGCCATTGTCATGTTGCTCAAGATGTTCCTGATTGTTTGATGTTTTGCCATG
>OMNN01003074.1:7594-19386 GCA_900302755.1 Chromis chromis | reverse complement strand
GTCCCCCTTATGTGGTCAAAAATGCTCTGAACCATTGGGCATGGACAAGAGGACCTCTCAGGGTGTCCTATGGGGTCTGGAACCAGGATGCTGGCAGTGGATCCTCTGGGTACTCTGGCTTGTGCAGTGGGGCCTCTGTCAATCAAACTTGTTCCAATGCATCCTGTTGATGCTTGATCAGAATGGGGTCTAGGAGGTTTGGAGGTCAAATCAACATCTTGGGCCATTGTAACATTCCTCAAGATGTTCCTGAATGTTTGATGTTTTTGCCACATGCATTTTCCTGCGGGGGTAGGCCAGTGTCATTTGGGATTGCCATTTGCATGAGGGAGTGTGTTTGTTCTGGAACAATGTTTATTTGGGTGTCTAAGTCTCATCAGCACGGATAGCAAAATCCAAGGTTTTCCAGCAGAACACCACATAGTACCACTATGATCAATGTTATTCACTTTACCTGTCAGTGCTTATAATGTTGTGGCTGATCAGTGTATAATGTCAAAGGAGTTGCTCATTGAGAGAAAAACTCTGAGGTTTCCTTTACCTCTATGGGAGCTTTAGGATCTTTCAGCATACTGTTTAGGTTGAACACAACTGAACATGGTGAATCATTTAACAATTAAAGAGCAAAATGTCAGGTGTCAGTTTTGTACTTACAGATTCACTACAACCAGCATTAACTTTACATATCAGACTAATCAGTTAACTATGAACAATATATTTAGATTAGGCTGTAATACATTTCCCCTTGAAATTCTCACTGAAAAACCTTTTAAATCCATTGTTAAGTGAAAGGGGGCAAGTGGTCAGCTCTGTGAGAGAGATATAATATAACTGTAACTGCATCCTTGCTTGTACATCTTGCATAATTCCATCAAGCAGAGCAGCAGCAGCAGCCTGACAGCAAGAGAGAGGTGTTTCAGTCCCACACTGTACTCTGTGGCTGAATAGGGTGACGGCAGCAGATATCTGTACTGACAGATTGCTTGTTTGTCTTCGCTGCTCCTGTTGTGTAATCATGTGGATGCAATGACGTCAGCTCAGAAGGCTGTAGTTGTACTTATACATGAGATTAATAGGTGAGTACGTTTAGTCATCAATGTGGGCCTTAAGGATGAGTTTAAGATGTTGCTCTCTTTTGTCATCCACCATCTTGAAATGAGTTCTCTATTCAGGACAACTACTAAATCTGGAGAAAGAGACTGTTTTAGCTCAGTTAAAATGAGAATGAACAGTTTGATATTATATAGTATAATATATATATACAGTATATGTTTTGTTGTTGTTGTTTTTACTGATGTTTTTTTTATGTTTTTGTGCCGATAACAGCCATGGCCAGAGGCATTATATTTTCAGGTTTTCAATCCTTTCATTCATCCCATTCTCTGTAATGCAATTTCACAATTCACTTTAACTCAAGCATGAACTGATAAGACTTTGGTGTTCAAGGGTCAAAAAATATTGTCACACTAACCTCACAAAACACGTTTTTGGCCATAAGGAAATTTGTGAATGAGATATCTCTTTAACACCTTTAAGGAATTCTTCAATTGGCACAAATTTCCAATTGGACCAATTGATTTGGTGGTCAAAGGTCAAGGTCACTACTGCCTCTCAAAACACATATTTGGCTGTAATTCAGGAAAATCTTATGCTACCGAGAATAAAATTGCACAAAAGTTACTAAAATGATAAAATACAACTCAGCTTCACTGGGATGTCATAATGTTCTGTAGAAACACTTCTCTGGCCATTATTTAATGCCATAACTCAAGCACAGAATTAGACAATTGAGATAAACAACCAGGAGGTGCTGATTCTACTTTCTCCTCTGATATGGGTGCACCGACGAGACCTGGTTCACCCCATCACACTTCAGAATCAACGCCTGAGGATTTTTTATTATTATCATACAGTAGCTTTCATCGGATCATTATGAAAGTTCTGGTCACCATTGCTGTGGTTTATTTGTTACATGGACCAGTTTACAGAATTACTTCTCATCCTTCTTATAGCTCAGGAACAATATAATTTACATGACTCATCTTCACACTGCAATAATATAAACATTTACTTTTTTCATTGGCATAAAACTATTATCATCAGTAGCCACCCTGGTGTGAAAATTATCATCTCCTCCCCCGATTTCTCGACTAATGAGACACACTCGCACACGCAAGGAATGTGGAGATATACAGTATGAGATTCAAGGCATTATTTAATTTGGAGACATCCTTAAATGTAACCCTGAAGACTGGAATATTTAACTTTAAATTAACTTCACATATCAAGTGCATTTTGAATCTAAAGTGTTTACAAAATTATAGCACCAAGGGGGTTAATTATTAGGGCCCGAGCATGAAAGGGCAAGGGCCAGCGATCACTGTGAAATATATATACATATATATATATATATATATAGTTTATCGTACAAACATGAAATTTGGTACACACGTACAGTATCCCGAGACGAACAGATATGCACACTCATAATTCCAAACGGCTCCACAGCGCCCCCTAGACAAGGCCATGTGGAGGCATTGGAATTTAACAAAATCCTCCCAGGATTTTTGTCTGATCTTGATGAAATTGGCTGTGTGGCATCTTGACCCCTTCAGGATGAAAAGTTATTAAAATCTTGCTGCGTCACACAGTGTGAGCATGACAGGGCGGCCATTTTGAGCGTTTGGCCAGGAAAAATGAAATGCTCATAACTTCACTGTACATGATCAGATGTGAATGAAACTTCATATGTTTGATGGCAGGCTATCCCTCAACACTTGGGCGTGGCCAAACAGCTCCACAGCGCCCCCTAGATATTAAAAAAAATTCATATTAAATCACTGGTTTCTCCTACAAACATGAAATCTGGTACATATGTACAGTAGGCTGAGACTAACAGATTTACGTACTTGGACTTTCCCAACGGCGCCACAGCGCCTCCTAGAAATTTTCAAAAGTTCCTATAAAATCACTGGATTCTCCTACAAACATGTCATTTGGTACACATGTAGAGCAGGCCAAGATGAACAGACTTAAGTGCATGAATATCGCAAATGCTCCACAGCGCCATCTACAAACATGAAATTTGGTACATGTGTTGAGCAGGCTAAGACGAATCGATATGCGTGCTTGCAGTTTCCAAATGGCTCCACTGCGCCCCTTAGAAATTTCAAAAATTCATTAAAAATCACTGCTTTGTCCTATACACATGAAATTCAATGCATGTGTACAGTAGGCTGAGACATGGCGCACCTCAACGTGCGCCACGTCCCGACATGCGTGGGGGTGCGAGGGCCCCTCCGACGCTGCTTGCAGCTTTAATGTTTAATTTTTATTCACTAAAACCTGTGATTTTGTATTTTAAGTTGATTTAGTGATAGGAATTTACAATGTTTCTTAAATGATGCATTTAATGTCTTGCTGCTCTATAAAAAACAAAGAAGGTTTAACCCTCTTCATATGCTCTTGACAGGTAGAATCAGAAATAGTAACTATTCATTAGGATCATTTGATTGATGAAGTTATAGCAACCTGACATTTTTGGAGAAATGTAACCAAATTCATTTCATACAATAAAATGAAAGTTGACCTTTGGAGTTAGTAAGAACATTGACACTTAATGTAATATTGACAAATGTAAGGAATTATGTGCATAATACAGCATATTGTCCTTCAGATATGGACATCATTAAGACATATTTTTATTATTATTATGCATTTTGTACAAGAAGGTGACAGCTTTCCCAAGATGCAGCAGTTATTAAAGTACATTCTACTAATCGTGAAAAAATATGGCTGCCATGATGTTCTTTACGATCTAAATTGACTAGGAGTATTCAAAAATGGACACTTTCTTGCTCAGATTTTCACTCCTCTGTAGTGAAACAACCACAATGTCCACTCCAGCTTGGAGCAAAACAAAAGCTAAGTGGGCTCTCGTGAATTCTAAGAAACTCTTGAAAATAGTCAAAGTGTAATTAGCAAATGTATAAAGTCTGCTCTTGATCAAATACAAATGTCAGATGCCAAGAACAGACGCCTCAGTGTGGAGAGATTTTATTTTTTTTGTGGAATTTTCTTTCAACACAAAAAAATCTTTCTTATGCGCAGAAATGTCATTTGTAGTGAAGCCCAAACATTTTAATAGCTACTAATTGCAATAAATTGCGGCGATGTTACAGTAAGACTTGCAATTACAGACTTGTCTATAGACTGTAGATTAGTCTGCTCATGAAAAGAGCAAGAAAATGAACAGTAATACCATTTGGGTGGCATGTGGAAGTATATTTACTGCCACAGTTAATTTTTGATCTAGATTTACTCATGGTGCTTTGCTGCAGTATGGCAACACAGCCTGCAATTTCTCACAGAAATGGAGTAGTTTAAATAAGCAAATACTTAAAGCTGCCCACCACCGAAAGCCTGTTAGTGAACTACAGCAGCAATCATTCATTGTGTCAGTGCATGAGGTTTATAGGAAACGCTGTGCTCCTTCCCGTTGTACTAACACCATCAACAAAACCTGATTAAAGCAAAAAAAAATAAAGCATAGCCTGCACAGTACAGTGCTGCGAGTAGAGGCCATTTTAATTAATGGTGTTTCATATGTGCCTCAATAACAAATGGCAATTAGATAGGAATATCTTATGCTGCAGTAGTAAGTTGTCCAGTGCTGGCTTAATGAGCTTATTGTTAATAAAAGATGCATGTGCCTGAATACACACACATGAGATTAGGAAGTGGAATGTAAACTAGATGTGCTCAGAACCAGCCTGTACGTTGAAATAAGCCTTAAAGTCGGTCAGCATTTGAAACAGAATGAAAACTGAATATAAGAACTAATAAGAAAACGTATACACTCACACCCCTCCCCCACCGCCTGGCCAACAAACCCACTCCTCCCCACCACCGCAGTAAGGTGCCAACCTGTGGGAAGGACTGCACTGAATACCCTGAATACTGATACATGTTTCCTTACAAGCAATACCAACTGAAAGAGATTTGATATTATGATTGCATTATTGGGCCATGACAGAGTGATCCTATTCTTACTACCTCAAAGAAGCCCGTGTTCTCTTTTGTCTATTGATTGTCTGGGTGTATTTTCTTTCATTACACCGCTGATTTTTTTTAGCAGTTAGAATTATTACATCAGTGGGGCACACAGTTCTGTTGAAAGTCATGGCTCAGACAGGCTACAATTTACAGTTACTTTGTTTTTTTGTTATTTTTTTCTAGAAAATGACACAATAGACTATATTTCTGTGTACTTTTACAAAAGGTCATTGTATTAATCGGGACATGTCATCACTGGATACAAAAACCTCACCCAGCTAATATTTGGGATCTCCTGTTTTGACAACTACACTAATCCTTTGAATGTATCTTTATACAGTATGATGTCACTCGTGTTTATTCCGCCTGACTTGTAGATGATTGCTCCTGCTCTTCCACTCGAGGTGAGCCATTGGAGATGTTTCATAGGTCAACCAATCCCCACAGACCTATTTGATAAGAATGGAAGACACCTTTGGGGATGGAGAACACCTGTATGTTTTTGCTAATGAGGCCTTGCAGGAGATTCACCAAACAACTGTATTGCAGATCAAATGCACACACCGTAAGATTAAAACAAACATGGGGCTTTAGCCAAATTGAGGAAGGGAATGCATTACTTTGGGACTTATGTTAATTACAATAGGGTACTTGTATTTATAAAATCAATTCATGTTGTCTAAAAAGACTACAGAGGACACAATGTACTAAATTATGATTTAAGGTGAATCCATGTCTTACCTTCACTGCAGTCCTTTCCTTGGAAGCCTGTCTGAGAGCAGTCACATGTCGGTTCGTTGTTAATTAAGCTGCAGACTCCTCCATTTAAGCACATGTTGGCTGTACCGCAGAGGTCTTTCAAGACCCCTTCACTGTTGATCATGACAGACTCCGTGTTGTTGACCTTTATGTCCGTTATCCATCCAGTGAAAGGAAGTTGATCCTTGACTGCAGCTGATGTCAGTCGCAACGCCACAGATCGTAATTCCGGTGGTATTCCGCCGACAAACAAATGGCTGAAAACAGTCATATCCCGTCTTTTCGACTTCACCTCGACCCACTTTATCTCATTGTCCACCGTGAGGGTTGTGTTCTTAAAGTTTCTCCTTATCGTGACTGTGTGCCACTGGCTGTCATTGACCGCTGTGTCTGATACGACGGTTGCAGGGTCGGCACAGAAGATCGAGAAACGGAGGCTGAGTTTACCGTTCAGTATGAGAAGCTCTAAAAAGTCACAAAATCCCTCATCGTCGAAGTAAACTAGCAGCCCGTGGGAACTCTTTGTTTTCATGTTGAAGCTCATTTCACTTTCGCAACATGCGTTCCACACTGGAAATCTAGCCCACTGTCCCTCAGCACCTGTAAATTCTAGACAAGTGCCTATTTCTACAAAGCAGCAAATGAGTAGCCCAACCCATATGATATGGGCACCATGTGGCTTTTGTAAAACCATTGTGTGAGCACAAATTCTGTAGATTGTAGGTGGGACTTATAGGGCTGGATTTACTTGTACGAACCTTTGCTTAAGCAAGAAGTATGTTGGGTTGACTGTAAGAGAGTAGACTGGCATATAACTGACTGTCTACATGGGCATACGAGTGTGAGCTGATGCATTGTAAGACATAAGATTAAAGGCTATAATATATTTCCATATCAATAGGCTTGGCCAACACTTATTTCCTGGAGCACACACCATTACCTCACACTGTCCAGGCCACTGGCCAAACCTCTCACTGTTCCCGCCAAAATAGTTTGAACGGTTTAAAGGTCCTCTCTGCCATGGCTATTTAGAGCAAAGTGACAGAGATTCAAATATCCACTGGGCACACTCGGTCTAATTTATGTAATTATGGAACAGTCCCTTCTGGTGCCAGTTAGTGTGTGCACGGTTTCACTTGAGTTGAAATGGCAGCTTTAATCTTCATGTTCATGCCAACATTCTTTGGCGGGTAACTGGAAGCCTTGCTCAGGGCTTTTCACCCTGCATCCTCTGTAGCAAAGAGAAAAAAATGCCATATGGAGCCACGTTGGCTGATAAGCTCAGCAAAAGAAGCGGTCTGTCTGTCAACGCAGTCCCCAGTCTCAAAGCTCTCTGCAAAAGAAAAGCAAATTTAATACAAGCATCAGCGTTTTCACCATATCCATTTCCAAATCCACTTTGGCCAAAGCCTTAATCAAAAGTCTGAATTAACACTATGATTAAGGAAGAGCCAGTCAGGCACTTATATCGAGAGAGGCCTTTGTTACAACAAACACCAGCCATATCATTAGATTAAGATCACCAGGGCTTTCCAGGAAGCAAACAGCAGCATTTTGACAATCAGCAGCACTGAATCCACACATGACTTGATCACAGGAGCAAAAGTGCTGTTCTGGTAACAAGATGAAAAATGTGTACATGCAATATAAAGTGAATTATAATTTGTGATCCAAATGCGCGCATCATTAGTCACACCCAGACGCCTAAAAATAGTTCAAAAACAGACAGTCACAGCCAAGTAAAAATAAATAAAATCTCTGATTGCTTTTTAAAGGAATATTACTTGCTTACAACTTCTGCAACCGCAATATCGGCAGCAGCAGCATTCCGACATACAGTACATGACTGGCCTGCCCTCAGCTGGAGACCCAACATGAGAAAAAGTGCGTCATTTGATTCACAATGGTTGGTTTGTCGAACCAGTCGGGCTGCCACTGGGTCTCAGTCAGACCCCGAAATATGCTCTTCACAATATCTGCCTCGTCACTATTTCTCACTCGGACTGTTACACCGAGTGTGCTTGTCTCCTCCAAAAAAACAAAATCCCAAACGCGTAAAATATTGCAATAAACCCCGATTCAGTAAAAAATAAATAAAAATCTCCGCAATTAGTTTGCATTTCAAAGAAAATGTAACCGCTGCACGGGCTGTGGATCGGATTTACTTATTCCCTGTACTTTGCACAGACTGAAACATCTTCTCATCAAACTGCAAATGCGAGGTGTTTCAATCATGCTTTATCCAAGACATCACACCATCCTCATCAGAAATGAGCCTTTTACGCATCTTTTGCCCCAAAAACGGCACAACATCCTCGCCATCATCTCATCAATAAAATGCCCTCATACCTTAACATCTTATCCTGGATGACAGCTAGGAAAAAGGGCGCATTATAATTAGAGTGTTATTTCATGCCCACATCTGCGGCATTTTTTATCACAACTCTCAAAATCAATTGGTTAAAACAAGATGATTTTTTTCTTTACCTTTACGCGTACACCTCTACTTCTACGGGACAGTAAATAGTTGGCACAAGAGGAAAGAGAGAGAAAAAATGTGCGATTTTTACGCAAAACACCGCGGACTGAGCTCCTGTAAAGCACCGCTGTCCATATTTTCGGTCTGTTTTGAGCGCCTGGTGCCTCCAAATCCTCTTTGGCGAAACCTTCACATCAAGATCTGCTTTCAAGTGAATCACAGCATCAGCCAGAGAGAGACGGAGAGAGATGGAGAGAGGGAGAGGGATATGAGAGAGAGAGAGAGAGAGAGAGAGAGAGAGAGAGAGAGAGAGAGAGAGAGAGAGAGAGACGGGTCCACTTTCACTCTAACTCCACTAAAAAAAATCTCTCAGGCTTAGTGGTTCAAAAAAATTTACCTTCAATATTATGTCCTCCACATGCGTTTTCCCCCGATGCAAAAAAAAACAAAGCGCAACTGAATAGAACACCGCAGGATGGAGTTTGGAGAGGAGAAGAAGAAGAAAAAAAGCGCGGGGCGAAAATCCAGTTATCTTTGTGGAGGAGAAGGTGCAATCTGGTTTCCCTGTTGAGCTTATCCAGCGACTGTCAGGAGCCACAGACAGAGAGAATCACGTGTCTCTCCGTGATGTCTACCGGGGAGGGGCTGGATGCAGTTCCTTGGACAGCGCCGACATGCCCACATAAGCATCCGTCCGCGTACGTTTTTATGGCACAGGCAACTTTGGAGACGAGGCTTGTAAAAATAAACAAATAAATAAAACAAAATACTGATCAATTTGGTCGCACTGAAAAAGCGCATGGAAGCAGTCAGAGATAGTTTAGGTGCACACAGAGCAGAGGAGGCGTCTTTATTAAGCGAATTAACAGCCTCTATCTCAATATATGTGCACAATATAGGTTGGTCTTAAAATTCTGCAGAATTATTGCAGCAGATCACATTTGATGAAAGACTTCTAGTTTAGTGATTATTATCAGATCCAGCTGCATGATGCTCAAGTAGTACTTTATGCTTTGACAGATTTAAAGTTCAACCTCTTCAAGGAGGATCATACTATATTTCATAAAGTATAACCCAAGCATGTGCTGTATAGTCAGACTTTACTGAGCATTTATTTTTGACTTATTAAAGCATATTGAACTAAATATAAACAGGAATATGCAATATTTTATTAAATCCTACCTATTCTTTTTAACATAAATATTTGTTGTTCCAATACTGGGCATCTCTACAACAGATGGACACCATTAAACAACCATGTACACACTATATTGGAAGATTAGTGACACATCTAAGGAATAAAGTTAATTAGGATGTTGATGCTGGATGTGGAATATTGTCCCACTCTTGGTTTGGGGGAGTTGTTGAACATTTTTGTGGCGGGCATCACATCACAGCACGTACATCCAAACATCATGCAGCAGATTGTCTGTTTGTACAGTGCAGTTTCAAACTATGTCTTGGATGACAAACGGCGGCATTGTGGACATTTGAGTGTCTGGCTACGGTCCTAAACTGACATGCCAGCAACTAGCAGCCAACAGCCCATTGACGTCTTTCTCTTTTCATCTGTTGCATCATGTCTTTTGTATAAAGCTGCATTTTAATGTGGCCTTTCATAGTCACCGAACAAAGGAATTTCTCTGTACTGGTCACGTGATCTGATCATTGTGCTTTAAAGTCACACCTGATTGAGGTGTGGATTAACTCAATAGTCGAGAATTTGTCAAAAGGTGGACAGTTTTGTTCACAAGTAACTCGATCCAACCCTTTTCGGTAATAATAACAATAGGAGTGAGATTTTTAACTTTTTCTCTACATCTTAAAAGAAAACCTTTTGCTGTGTTTCAATTTTACAAATTCCATTTCAAATTATTTTCAAACATTTGTGCATTGCTGAGGCATGTCTTCTGATTTTCATGATTTTTTTGTATATGTCTATTTTCACAATTAAACTTTTACTGGGTGTGCAGACATATCTTCAGTTTGTGTCTTATGGATGTGATGAACCTACTAAAGAGCTATGCTGATGCTTGTGGCTTCAGTAGTTGATTTTGCAATACATAAAAGACACTCCAGGAGTGTATTTCTTTCTTGTAGTTTCAGTAATTGTAGCTTCCTGAAATGTGTTTTACAGCAGCAACAGGTTCAGATATGGGATGTTTGTCACATAGAATAATACAAAGAGCAGAATGGAGTTATTCTAGATTTCAGTTTTCCCATTTCTAAAAAGTTGTGATGGCCACTTCAGCCCACCTTCTCCACCATAATGGTAACTAGTTGTAATGCAGTCTGCATTTTATTCTGGTTATCAGAGCCACTTGAGCATCCAAATTTGTCATTAGTCGCTATAGAAACACTGCACAAGAGGAAAAAAAATATCTGTTTAAATTTTGCACCTACTTTATATGAAAGATCAATTATGGCGCACCATGAACTATACAGTTGTAATGTAGGGAATACAGTGAAATGAGACATAACTGATAATTCTGTTGTACACCGACATGTTGATGGACAAAATTAAGACACACATTTCATGTGTGCATTATAAATGAGTCAAAGTATTACAACTAAGCATGGCTGATCCATGTTTCATCCACACAAAGCCAGCCGTGCACCTGAATTCCTCGGCTCATGTCTGCTGCAATTGTGGTGCAATCAGTCTTTCAATTCAGCGGCAAGAAGCCGCCTTATGTGTTTCATGTGACCGGCAACCTCACACAAAAGCAAAGTGAAAGGCAAGCATGGTGAGGAGATTGCAGGCACATTTCATCTGAAACTATCAAAACTATCTTTTTCCATTCAAGGATATTTTCCTTTTGCTTTCTTGCTTTTCTTCTATGGCAAAAGAGTTTAGATAAGATGCTAAAAATCTGAATTTAGACAGGCTGTATATGAATATTAATGGGACTCAGTGGCGATGGGGTGCAAATATTTGAATCAAACTATGTATATTTGGATTTTAATACTCTAGCTTGGTGGTAAACTGTTGTCCTCTACATAGATTAGTGGTGTTTTTCTTAATTTTTTTCCGGTAAGAATGTTTGTTACAAAATGTCTACACAGAACAATGTATGCTCAACCGTAAACTCTCTGTCTTGCCAGTTTGGAAATAGGCTCCTTTCATTTTACTACTTCAGTTTGACATTGAAATATTAATGCTATCATTAATCATTGAAAGTTTATTTGGCAACACTATGAGCTTGTGGGTGGTAGCTGCAAGCTGATTTTGCAGTTCTAGCATTAAAATTTGAAATTTCCATACAGCAGTGTAAAAAAAAAGTTATATATTTTTTTTAGATTATACCCTGAAGTGGGTTTATATCACGAAACTGGTCAATGTTACTCGGCTTACTTTTTAGTAAAGTAAACTTCCAACCCATCATTTTCCATCAGCTTTATCAGAGAAAAACAAATACGGCTTTGACTTTTTGAAAGGGTTAGATACTGCAGTAGCCAAAGTTTACAGAAAAAATATAAAACATTGTTTAAGACTTTT
>OMNN01003071.1:0-11407 GCA_900302755.1 Chromis chromis | reverse complement strand
CACACATCACACAGGAGCACCATGTCAAAATGTGCTGTTTAAGTAGGTTTTGCAATTGTTTTGTGATTCTTGTGCTCAATTATTACATTTTAAGTTTGTTATAATTGCTATAATATTCAATTATATGACAGCAAATTCCAAAATATCTCAGTAAACTGATAAAACATGTGTGCTTCATGATTTTTTTACACTCAAAGTCAATTTGCTTCCTTAAAACTTTCGATCGAAACAAATATAAACATAATTTCTGCTTTATTTTATTTCATCTGAAACTCATCTTTTAATGAGAAAATGTATTTAAAATGTTAAATCTTTTAAAAATTACAGCAATTTCCCTTTTTAATTCCAATGTCAGCATTTTTTAAGCCCCACTTCCTGTGCAGGGGTAACTAAATGGTCACTGTGCTGCTCTTGTAAAGACATTAAAAAGGAATTTCAGATGTGAGTAAAACCAGAAAGACAATGAAGGAGATATTAAGACGGCATGTACACTTGTACACCAGGCACGCGCACATTTTTTATTTATTTTTTTGCCAGGAAAACACCCACATATTCCATTTAAGTCGAGTTTCATCTTAAAGAGCTGCAGTGCAACTTAGGGGGAACGACGACTTCACCAGTAATTGAGACGAGGAAGCCTGGGAGAAGCATTGATTTGAATGCTGAGGCTTACGTCGCCTTCAAAACCATGTGCAGGGTTTTTTTGGTATTTCTAAATAGCTGTTTGTTACAGATGAACGTATGAAGGGTTTCTGCAATGAGAACAGAGCAGATAACAAAGGGAGTATAAAGAATGGAAAATGTCATTGAAATGAAAGTGTTGCCGCTACTTCCCCTGTACCTACAGTATACACTCCGGTTTTTGGATTCCCCCTCTGGAAAACAACAGATTCCTGAGCGATTACTGTCTTCCCATTTGATGTAAAATATAAGCAGGTGCAATACTGACTGCTTAATACAGTAACAGATTTTGATTAGAAGTTTGGGTGTTAAGTTAAGTGACAACAAGCTCGCTCCTGAGGTCAGGAAAGCAGACAATCAGTCACCTGTTCTATAGTAGAATCTTCTATTCTATAAAGAAAAGGCACTGAAGCAGACTCATTCTATTTACAGTATGTGGAGACAGAGCTCCTGCATCTTAAAACAAAACCAGCTAATCAGGCTTTGTAATCTAAAAAAGAATGAGCGCTTTCAGAAGATACCTTATTGCTCAGAAAAGAAAAAAAAAGAGCTTTTTTTAATCCTTTTGAAAGGTCTTTCTTTTGTCACTTTTTTAATCTTGGGTGAGAATTTGCTTCTATTCCCGGAAGCACACAAGAAAAGTACAAAGGTACATCTTAACTTTATGCAAAGTGGCCTGCCTTTAAAAGTCTACACATCCCGTCAAATGCGGCAATGGAGGTGCTGGTGTCCTGTCAAAAACACACGTTTTACCTCTGTTGACATGGAGAGCAGACGAATGAAGTATTTTCTTTACCCATCAAAATGTAATTACATATGCATGCATAACAAGTCACATCAGATATGCTAATCAGTTCGACATAATCTTCTGAAAAGCAAATTATATTGATTTAATTATAACGAATATATGGATCTTTTCTTTGTGTGCAGTTCCTTTAATGTCTGGGCAAGATTGGGTATATACTGTCTAAGTAAACGTGATGATTCCTTAAACTCCTCCATAAATCACAAAGGAGAATTTTAAAAACATCTGCTTACAGAAAATGTGTTAACAATTGTAAAACCGTGACCCTTCAATTTAAAATTCAAGCGTGCTACAGTCAAGGTCTTTGTAATGTAAAAACAAAAGTTGCAAAAAAAAAATCACTACTATTAAAATAAAATAAACTGAGACTTATATACACATTTCAATGCCCTCCAACTCTCCTCCTTGCTTTTTTTTGCCCAGCGCAACGAGTGACACAAGGACAAGTCGAATAATTGTGGCGCCTAGGAAGCAGAAAAAATGTAAACAGTTCATTAGATGGGAAATAAAAGGCGTAAAAATACCCATGGGGCAGAGTGTAATGAGGGGCCCTGAAGTTCCTCTGCAGACGCTTTTTCCCTCTACTTTCTCAAGCTTTTCCTTTTCACCCTGCACACACGGCTGGTGGCATAGCATGAAGAGTAATTAACCATTTTCAATTTATAATACTACGTTCCATTACAGGCTTTTTTAGCAGTAGGAAAGCGACTGGGCAAGTTGGACATAATAACTCTCATGTCCAGCTCCATGTGATTGCCTCAAACTGGTGTTCTGTCTTTTATTTTCCTGCCACAGTTGCTCTATGAATGTGTAAAACCTACCATTTTAAAATGACTTTAGCTTGGAATTAATGCAAAAAGTCCAAATGAGAATTTAATACCGCTGAATATCTGGTTAAAGCTGAAAAATGACTCAAGTCTACAATGACAATTAAGTCAGGCGGTAAAATGTCTCTGCTCACAAAAACGTGTGCTAACCTCAAAGGTTATCTATTTCACTTCCGTTGCTACCCTGCTGTGATATTTTCCCAGGTGATGTGTGGGACCAGTGCCAGCAGGTCCCACTCTGGTTCCCCCACAAGAGGGGGCAGAGGTGGACTGATGCGGCATGGCGTTAAAAGGAAGCTGAGACCTTTAAGCAGGCACAAGTATCACAACAGCATCTTAAATAATGCATCTCTGCTTGGCAGGGGTTTAACACACACACACACACAGCCGGCACAAAGGAAAACACACACTCACATGCACACACAAATTGTTGTCTAGCATCTTCTACTCTCCTTTAACACAAACAAATTGGGAGAGGTTGTTCAATTAAGTGCTCTTTTTTAATACATTTGATATATTATCAGACAAAGGGAAGCAGCTACAGTTGGGATTGTCACAGGAGGGTGTCATTTGTGCCTTTGTTTTATTGTGGTCTTTGGTGCCATTGAATCCTTCACTTCTGTCTGTTGTACGTTAGTGTGAGTGCGTACGCGTACATGAGGGCTACTGTATGTAAGATGGAGGCTTCTCTGAGCCCTCACATCCTGGGGAAACCTCCTTTAGAGAACGTACACGCGCAACATATGTGAACGGTAGCCCGGTGTGTGTTCTTTTCCCCTAATAGAAGTGCAGCAGTGGTAGAGAAGCCGGAGCCTTAGATAACAGCATGGGGCCTCTCATTAGCTCACAGGTTGGTGCTTTGGTGGCTTCTACGCACACTGCATTGTGTTCCACTTCCATGGAATACCTCAAGGAGTCTCACAGAAGCGATTGTCGAAAACACAAATAAAGGTGAATGATCAACCACGGCGAGGTAATAAATGAGCCCGCGACATATCTAAGCAAGAGTGAGGTGAGGTGACTTTTTTTTGGGTGACAGAGTGTATCAGCTTCAAAAAGATCACTAAAAAAAGTCCCCGACACGGTCAGAGACAACTGTGAAAAAACTTCCCTTTACTAGTTTAATTCAATAAAAAAAACAAATGCTAATTCCTGTTTCAACACTGTGTCACTAAATCAATCCATTTCTTATATTAACCCACAAGTAAACAGGATTTTATCTCTGGGGGGAAATACCAAACCGTTTGCCGGCCTTTCATGCTTATACCTCTGTGATACCGGTGGTGTATTTCCCTGTCAAAGTCATTTCTATTGCTAAGTACAGCCAAGATCAGTCAATAAGCATAACGACTGTAACCACAAAGTGAGAGGCCACGAGACAGCAAGAGAAGAGAAGAGAGGAGGGGGGGGGGAGAAGGATTGCAAGTCCAAACAAAAGAGCAAATTCAAGGAGGGCTTTGATTGAAGAAGCACCATATACTTTTTGAAGGCCGAGGGATCATCTCTCAGTGGTTATTTCTTTAAGGCACGAGGGCCCGATTAAACCCAATATTAAAATATGAAGGTGCTTCTAATGAAAAATCAAAGGCCCCGTTTCCCCTCCCACACTCCCATCCTTCCATCTCTTCTTTCCCTCCTTCCTTCTTGTTCTGTCAGGTTTTTTTCTTCCCTAGCCCATGGTTGTGTAGGAGGGGACAGAAAGAAAGGAAGACAGAAAGTATGAAAAGAAAGAAAAGAAGAGAGCGAGAGAAAATGAGGAAAGAGGGAGGGTTAGAGAGATGAGGGACCTAGGTGCTGGTGGTGCAAAACAGAGACAGACAGCATTGGTTGGAGGAGTAAATCAATAGAGCAGAGCCGTCGGGGAGGCGGGCAGCCAGGGCAAGGAGAGAGGAGAGGAGAGGGGAACCAGCACAGGGGCCCGGGCTCCGATCACAACGCTGGCTTCTGGCGTGCAGTGGGGAATAAAGTGGGCCTCCCCGGGTCAGCACCAGAGAAAAAGGTGAGATTAGAGGAAAGTGGAGGAGGTATTTTCACAGAGTGAAGGTGGGAGGGGTGGGAGAGGTGGGTGCTGGAGGATGACGAGGAGAGAGAGAGTGTGTCTGTCTGAGTGTGTGTGTGTGTTGGGGGGGTAGGAGATGTGCATACAGGATACCTGGCAAGCCAGGGACCAACCGGCCCATTAGCCTGTGGGCACCTACATATGGTTCACTGAACCCTCTGCTGAGAAGAGCTCCTCTCCTATCAGTCTTCCCATCTTTTTTAAAGATACCTTCACTTTTAACCCTTTCTCTGCTTTGGAAAGAGGCTCACTCCTGACCTCGATTTATGATTCATTTTTGTTTGATGTCTATTCTTGGAGTGTTATCTAAAATTGAAAAATGTAATAAAAAAAATAAAAAAAACCTAGACACAAAGGGAGAGGAGTCGGGCCTGCTGAGCATGAGCATGTGCGCGTCCCTCAGTGGACATGCACACAGAAGACTATCTCCTTCAGTGCTTTGGCTTTTCTTGTAATGTGACCATTGTTGGTGCTGAATAGCTAGCTCATTAGCATAAGAATACAGCAGCACACATAGGGACTTAGCCAGATCATTATCTCTATATATTTATGTATACTTTGTTATTTCACTAGCCAGAACACATTCAAATGCTGATGAGGCCAGTAAGGCCCCCTTCCAAAGCTCTTCCAACATGTGCCCTCCTGAACTTCCCAATACACTCACCAGTTTCCTGGGAGTCTGCAGGTTCTGTACTGGAATTCACAACAGTGCTTCAGAAATTATGAAAAATAACCAACTGAGAGCTTCAGAGGAGACGTGCTTACACCTCTTCAAAATCACAAGGGTACAGAAAATAACATGTTATATTCACCAGTGCAATAGACAGCGAAGTTGAGTAATTAACAAAAACAATTTGTGTTCATTTCTCAAAAGAAAAAAGTGCAGAAAATATAAAGAAACCACTGCAAAGGAAACGCCATAAAAATAACATTAATTAAATGAGCAATTTGATAATTTGATTGTTTTTTTAAACAACCAACAGATTGTTTTTCTACTGGGAAAATGTCTTATGTGAAATGGATAATTTCTGAATAAAAATATACAAAGGCAAAAACGTACAAAAAGCTTGACAACAGAGAACAAACAAGTGCTCTATGGTGATGAGGGGAACAAAACTAAAGAGTTTAGTCTCACTGCAGGAGTAAGCTGATGCTCTAATGCTGGCCAACCTCTGGGATAATTGAAAAAAAACCTTAATTCATCTTCCACAATGTAATTCTGATCAAGGCCACAGCCAGATTCCACTGCAGGCTTCAAAAACACCAGAGAAAAGGCAAAATTGTTGGTCGCTGAGAGCAAAAATGCTTTCCCTTTCTTTCTGGCACGCTCCCTCATTAGAAACACTTAGGATGAGAGGAAGAAACTAAGTTTAATTGTGTCCGTGCGTGTGTGCGCATGTTTGTGTGAAGGGGCTGCGAGCAGGGGTTAAAACATGTGTAAACATGGAACTTTAACTATAAAGAAACACCACTACAGATGAAATGTAAAGAGCTCTTCCTCTATTTACCCCTTTTCCTCAGTCTTGCCTTCTCTGAGGCTTACTTATTAAAAAGCAAATGCCACTGCCTAAAATACAGAGAAAAAACACAGACCCAATGATTCATAATATATTTCATAAATACTTCATGAATCCCTTCACCATACTTAAGCCAGTCTAGCAAAAAAGAAAACATTGTCACCTATTCTAGTACCCGCTTGTCAGCACATCACTGGGGAGTGGGTGTCACATGTCACTTCTGGTTTACACTACTGCGTGGGACAGGCTCGGTGCACGGAAACCGGGGGTAGGACAGAAAGAAGAACAGAAAGAAAAGTGAAGGGGAGGTGGAAAGGGGAGTAAAGACAGGGAGGAGAGGGAGGAGGAGCAAGGGGGTGTTATCATATCATCGCCCCATGTCTTTATATTTCCCCCCTTATTATCTTTGGCCCCCACTCACTCCAGTCACTCAATCACACAAGCCCCGAGGACAGTGAGGGGACCTGGGAGGGCCTTCGCTTCTTGGCAGACTCAGCCAGACAAGCGTCTGAAAGCTATACTGATCGCTGTCAGTGTGTGTGGAAGTACGGTGACTTTGGAGGGGCCAGGAGAGATAAGCGGGAGAGGAAACGATCGCGTGGAAGGATAACGGCCGAATTTGCACACTGCCAAACAAATCCTGTGCTCCAGGCATAATGCAGATACCCCATACTCCATACAGACAAGAGTTAACATAAAGAGACGCAGAGGAAGAAGGAGGGTGATCTGCTTACAAATTACGGGCTGTGTGATTTCTCTGAGTCGACTCCTGACAAGAACTCATCCTGTTAATGACCACAAAACTCATGACAGTGAAGCGAATGAACCCTAAATGTATTCCCAATTCTCTGTCTGGGATGTTCCTATTATCATTTCTATAAAACATTTAGCAAACATACTTTTTTGTGATAACTTAGCAGTTGTGTTACCTGTAACTTTAATTTCAAGCTTAGTAAAAATGAAGTATACAGCTGAATTTCTACCATCATTTTAGTCTAATCTCTGTAATTCTTTTTGCCATTCAATAGTTCATTTGAAAATAGATTATCATAGTAGCAGCAGACAACAGAATAGTAGAATCACCTATTAATGCTAAACCAGCATCACATCAGGTTGACAGCACTGTCACTGCGTTACCACACATTTTTTTGCCCAAAGGGACATTTTCAGCTTGAAAGACAGACCAATCAACAATATTTCCACGTGGAATCAAATTATTACCACAATTAATTATTGATGAATATTCTCCATGTATGACAAGGCATGATAGTTTCCTTGTCAGAATATATGTCTCGTATGATTTAAACATGTAAAACAAGATCCATACAGTTTAATTACAAAAAAAAAGTGTCAATTAGAAACAACTGCGAATGTAACATTCTGGTTTATGTCTCACACTTTTCCCAATAATCAGATATAAGCCTGACACTTTCAGACAACACATCCTTTTGTCCTTCTCGTGACACTGTCCTTCAACCCAGAGTTGACCCACCGCTGCCATTACACCATCAAACCCCTAAGAAAAAAAATGGTTTCAACATGAGTGACAAAAGGCTAATCCACAAATGAATCCTATCTTGGTGTCCATAAAGAGGACATGGAAAAGCCTCCGACGCCACAAATCCACAAAAGGGCTCGAGGAAGACATACTGTGCACAACGACTTCCAAATGAAAGTCATAATTCATAAGTAGAGAAGAAGATCTATTTGCTTACATCTTAAATCTGCACTCAGCACAGAGGAAATATAGGGGAAAAATCCCTGTCAGTTGAGGGAGTCCTTTTATAACTGGTTATGAGTGATTAGACTTTGGTCTTGTTGATGGGTTGTTAAGCAACACACCATGAAAAGAGTCAATCTGCCTTTACTCCTCTGTGTTTAATAAGAACAAGTAAGCCAAGGCAACCTAAGGCGATTTAAAGTGTCTAACATCCAACTAATGTTGGTCTGTCATGTTGTTGCTTGCAGGAGTCACCATAACGAGGACAAGGGCCAAACAACAAGAACCCTTCAAGATGGATTACAACAATGCTAATATATAATCACTACTAGCGTGGTTAGCGTGGGAAGTACACTGGTTCCGAAAATCTCCCTTCAAAACTTAAATCTCAACATAATTATCAGCATCGGGCGTTAAAGAATTACACTTATGATGTCAGAGCTTCTTAAGACAAATACACAACTTTCTGATAAATGACTTTGCAAACTCTTCTTTCTCTGTTTAGGTTTTCTAATTGTGCCAAACATAATGAGTTTATTACCACAATCAGCTAAAGTTGGATAGTCTCCACAACCTTGAAATGTCCATGATCACTAATTAAAAAAACAACATGAACATAATGAACAACTGAAAAGAACTCTCATATTCATCTCTTAGCTCGGTTCTACTCGGGGGTGCAATCGAAATGCACAGTTCAAACACTGAACTTTAACCTAGAGCAGAAACCGTTCACACTGAGACAAAACCCTATGGCATTTTAAAAAAAGAAAAAAACTAAAAATATGTTAATTCATCGCCAGTATATGAACAGCTTGTGGATGACCCTCACTTTAAGAGGCAACAAATAGCTCTGGGGTTTGGAACCAGAAAAAGAGCCTCATGGAAAACTTCTGATAACGGATTCTTACTGGTAACTCAAACATGCAGCTGAGCGGTGTGTGGTAAAGTCAAGAGTCATTCATTAGTTCTTCTAAAACAACTCAATTTGGTCTCATCAGAGGTACCTTCACATTTGATGCATCCAATTTGATCATTAAATGATCTTTTCTTTTTGTATTTCCACATTTTAATTAAACCATTTTCCAAATTCAAAAGTTTCCACTGGCACAAAAGGTCCAACGTGCCAATTCATTAAAAACAGCACTTAACGATTTCCCCCAACTGAGAGCTACATTTCAAGTTACCTCGATAAGGTCACTGGTAACCACTTATGAAACTGATATATAGAGGAAAAAATATTCAGTACAAACAGCTTTTTCATTCTATTCACCTCAGTGTACCTGGCAAATAAACTGTTCAATATTTCAAGGTTGGCTGACTCTTTGGAAATGCATTAATTATCTCCCTGGGCGAACACTTGGAGGCATTCCATCTAAAGGCTTTTATGAAAGGAAAAGGCAGTCCAGACATCCTACTTGACCATGACTGAAGCTCTAAACAATACCCCAATAGACAACTGGAAATTAGGAAGGGATAGTTGCATCCCTGTGACAGTTGGCCTCATGATTTAATATCGGGAATGAGTAAGAGAAGGAGTCATTATTTAAAATCTAACTGAAAAAGCACGTTTTTAAGTTAAGTACTGTGCTTCAGGTGAATAAAAATGTGACGTATTTTGCACATCTTGTAATACGTTGCACTATCTACTGTGTAATACATATTAGAGATGTCATATAAAGGCCAGGTGTATGTGTTTCAAAAGGAACACTGGTGTGTGGCAGTGAATGACATCTCTCTGGTCCTTGATGGAATAATATGCATATGATGACAAGTCAACAACAGCATTCTATTCAAAATTCAAAATTGGGGTTGATCTAAGGAAATTAATCCTGCTGCACTGTACAAAAAAAACATGACACAATGGCTCTCATGCCATCAACAAAACTGCCTTGACCATTAGAGGCACTCATTTCTGCTTAATGACAGAAAAAATGTGAAGCATTCAACAATTAAACTTGTCAGCTTGATACTTAATGACTAGTAATTACATTTTTTTTAGAGTTCAAGGATGCTTGAACATGAAACCTCTACCATTTGGACTACAAGTGCTTCTGCTATTGAATGTTTAAAAAAAAAAAAAAATCGCAAACTCACCTCCCTCTATACAAAGTAAAGAGGTAAAATATTAGCAGCAACACTTGTCAGGAAGAGCAATTGAGAGGTGGGTATGAAATGTTGCCATACCATTTCAAAAAGACATTCCACTTCATTCATATTCCGTTTTGTTTCTTCAGTTTACTTTCAGAGCATGACTGGGCAAAGAGAAAGTAAAGAATATGCATGAAGCTGGAAGTCGGACTACTACGAGACATTCTACGTCGGGGTTTCACCACAAGGACGTTTTTGGTAGCACTATGCTGAATCTCTCTTACAAAGCATAAAGGAGAGGTCAGGCATAGTAATAAGGAGGATTTATCATAGCCAGTCTACTTATACATCAGAAAAGCAGAGTAATTGGTAAATGTGCCCAATATTGTCCTTGTCATGGACCTTAAGGGAAGGAAAATTCTTAGAGCAATACCGCCATCTGCTGCAGAAAGAGATGAACAACCACAGCTGGTGCAAGCAGGAGGAACACTGATGGTGTGAGTAAAAGCAACAAACTCTGAATCATCTGTAAAAAAAGCAATTAAGAGACCTACAGGTTTTAAACCAGACATAGAAAACATGAAGACACACTTTAAACTCTAGAGCTTCTGTAGAGTGATTACCATGAGATGTGCTTTTTTGATTTGAACATTTCTTGTGACAACTATGTAATAAACAAACCAGAAGGTCAGACAAAGATATTTCAATTCCGTTTTAACCAGTGATATAATGATGCTGGAGCTGCGAGGTACAACTGTTGTAATTTCTTATTATTTCTTATCTTCAAATGACAAGCTTGAACTTGGGTTTTGCTTAAAATTGAGAAACTATGAATTCAGTTGATCAATTAATTTCAAGTCTACATCTTATTTAACACCACTTAAGACAAACGTAAATGACGTTAATTATATGTATACGGAATGTTGTTGGGCTTAATTCAATCCTAGTAGCTTTATTTAATGAACAAGTACAACATCACAACACAACACTTGACTAACAAAATCATCATTAAATCTTTCAGCCAATGTTGCACTATGACAGCTTCTAATCATGCCCAAGTCAGAGGCATTACCATTAACATGATACGTAATTTGAGTCACATCCTGAAAGCTGGATTGTGTTTTGTGTGACATGGTAGATGTCAGTGGGTCCCCACCTTGCCCACTGGGACGAACCTAACCTGCCCCTTTGAAAACTGTGGCTCTGTTTACCCAATAGATTTAATTAAATTAAGCTTAGGTTAGGCCTCTCCTCTCCCTGATCAAAGCCACTGCTAAGAGCCACGCCACTCTGCTTCCTCTGACTCGAACAAGCCGACCCCGTCAAATAGGATTTTCACTGTCGTTTTTAATTTTTTTCACTCTCTGGCTTACTTTTTTTCTACTTTTTTTTTTGGTCAGGATGGCATTCCCTTTGCCTGCTGCAATGCCTGTTTGTCGTGGCCCAGCACCCTCAAGACCCCCACGGTCCCCTCTATTATCACGATGAAGCTGTCAGCCGAGCCAACAAAGCTGCGTCTCACATATACACCTTTGGGATGCCCGTTTGATAAGTTGTCTTCCCGGATGAAATGGCTGGGTTACTGAGGTCGACTCGGGCCCTGTCTGGAAAGGAGCAGGAATGAGGTCTCAAGCTGGCACACCGGTGGTAGGAATACTTCAAACCACGGGTGAATGAGAGGATGAGAGAGCAGGTTAAGGGGGGAGACAC
>OMNN01003070.1:23213-42299 GCA_900302755.1 Chromis chromis | reverse complement strand
CACATTAAATGTATGAGAAACTCTATTTCGATTCTGTTTAATTTCTGACTTATCTGTCTAGTTTTTTTTTATATATATATATATATATACAATTATTTAGTCTGTAATATGGCAGAAAATAGCCAAAAAAGGCTATTATAGTATTTCAGAAAATCTTCAAGTTGCTTCTTTTTGTTCAATAGTGTAGAAATTTTTATTATTCAGTGGTAGCCGTCATAGCAATGGAGCAATTTTGACATTTGTTCTTGACAAGTTAGTTAAATTACTAATTTTTTTTGTCAGTTGATTGATCAACTACTATTATTGCATTAGCACTCATTTTAGCAGCCATGCATAATGTTTATTCTTAACCTGTGAGACCTGACTAATTGATCTTCCAACATTTTTTCTTTAACACAAGAAACATTACAGTTACAACATCTATTCCAATGATTAGGCTACATTATGCGTGGTCACTGATGCTCACCGTGTTAGTTTATATAATTTGATATAATGACAGCTGGGCAGTGAATGGATCCATTCTTAATTTCTGTACATGCTGAAATGCTGCGCTTGTCCTTTAACCGCTGTGGAGGAAAAAAAAAAAAAAAGAGGAGTTGCAGGAGAGTGTGGGAGAATGAATACAAACTGAGTCAGTCACAAGGCTATGAATTGCACTGATAGTTCAAAACATGATGCTATTTCTGCCAGCTACTGTTATTCACTCAACCCTAATACAATCAGACACTCCAACACAACGATTATGCAGGGGGCGAGATTGACCTCTCCTCAACTCCCAGCAGCCTGTGCTTCACTTTCAGAATCATTTGTCAGATTTGGGCGATAAAGAGAGAAAAATAAGAAAATGGAAGAAGTGCAAACTCTGTATTTCAATTAAATGTTTAGTTTGTGCCTGTACTACCACATTTGAACTGTTTAAGATTAGAAATTGACGTGTAGTTTGGTGTATATTCATTCTTTTTCTATCACTCTTATTACCTTTGTTGAATACATTTTGATAACGTTGCCAGTTTAAAGACAAAAAAGAGTAATTTGCACCTCTAGGCAGTCGCGTTTGATGCCAGCGGGTGGGCCAGCCCGGCTGACAGTGTCTGAAAGGCCTCTTGTTCATTGTTACAACCTGCCATAAACATTTCATTACAGGAATCCTCAACCTATATTTTACTTCCTCCCCACTCTGCAGTCAGAACAAGTTCGTCAGTCGAGGAGAGAGACTGAGGAAATGGAGAGAGGGAGGTGAGGGTGACAGGAAGACTCTGAGGAGCTCATGCTGAAAATATTGAAAGCCGAGGAGAATGTTAAAGTCAAAAACGGAAAGAAAAAAGGGTGGATGATAGATGGCGGTGAGAAAAAGAGGGTATATTATAAGGAGACTGAACAGGAATCAACGTGGAAGCTCGAGCGCGCTGCCAGTCTTTATTTTAAAGAGCAGACTTTTACAGACAACAAAGCCAACTCCTACATGTGCCTGTTAGTTGACATAATCTAGCTAAAGGTGTCTGTTGCTTGTGTGAGTGTGGGGTTCAAGGGTGGCCTCACTGCATTGGCTTTGTTTTGTTAAGCATGGCCGCAGTGCACATTGCACAGACTCTCAGGCTTCTTTTCTTAGAGCTGCAGTAGAATTGCCTTGTCTATTGATCCACTCGCATGTAAACAGAGCATCTCCGGTCTCTGGCTCAAGGTATGTATACACAGGAGACTTCCAACAGAAGATGGCATATACTATACAGTGTATTCCACCTCCTTCTATTTTTGTACACAGCCTCTGTGATTTAACAACCCTCTTGATAGCTTCTAGTGAAGTACAGTATACTTTCTTAAGAGGAGAATGTCATCCACTGGTCAGCTAAGCTTCAACATGAAATCATTTGTCCTACATTTTCTGTAGGGATACACTTAAAAGTATAAGAATATTTATACTTAAGCACTCGGGATGTCCCAATCAAGGTTTTTTTGCCCAAATTATTTAATATTTAGTATCTGCAGGTACCAAGTCCCAATCCTATACCATTTTCCTAAATAATACATGGTTCTACAACCAGGTGGAGCCTAGTACTGTTTACTATTACTGTAGCAACCGGGGCAGCTGTGTTTAGGCAAGCAGAGGGCATTGTGGAGGTTTAGCTAGCAATGGGCACCATGACCAAGAATTATGTGACACTTAATGACTTCTGGTCAGAACCCATCAACTAGATCAGAATTCCTACATCCCTATGGGCATACGAAATAAATCTGCCATTGCAGCCCAAATCATATGTCTGTTGACTGCTCAAAATGTGTTATCAATTAATTGATTGTTGATCGATAATGCTGCTGATTATTTATTAAGAAAAATATACAAAATTTTTTCAATTCTAGTGTCCTGCAACAAATTGAGCTCTCCCTTTACTACACCTGTGTGGCAGCGGCTGTAAATAAACAGTCAGGCTTAGGTTTATGCTGATACTAATTGTTTAAAAATGTCTTAATCGGACATCCCTAATCTAAGTATTATTCAACAAATGTACTGTGGCAAAAAAAAAAAAAAGGCACTCGATACAGGCAGAAAAATGTCACCTGTGACTGTTACTCAAGCTTAGATTTACAAATCAGTTAAAAAATGTCTTGATCAGCCACAATCCTGATATTTAAGACTGGATCAGGACATTCCTTCCATGCAATTTAATAACTAATCTGATTTTTATGTAACAACAGACCAAGCAGGCTTAATCAGTTAATTTAGGCTTGCGGTTGTGATGCTGCAACATCCACTGACCATGCAACCCATAATCTAATCCTTGCAGTTATTAGACCATAACCATGAGGTCTTTTTGGTGCGCTGTGCATCGGCTTCAGGTTATGTCGGGCCTGACTGGTACAGAGAGGCTTTACTGGCCCTGTGTTCCCTGCTCTGGGTACTTCTGTACGCCTGGCTGCTTCTCCCGGAGTCTTTCTTCTCAGCCTCACTACTCTCTCCATATACAACTGGGCTGCAGCGGCAGGTCAAATGTCATCCACTTGGGATTCTGCGTCTCCTTTTGTCATTGCTGAGCCTGGTGATTGGTGTGTGTGTGGAAGAGAAAGAGGGCAAGAGAGGGAATCTGAGAGTATGCAAGAAGAGAGGGCTGGAGTGAGCATTCTTGTGTGAAAGACTGATTTTGAGGGGTTTGGGGGTGGGTTAAGGAGAAAGCTCCCTGTCTTGGAGCTTTAAAAATAGCCATTACAGAATGGAAAAATCACAGCTTGCCTCTTGGACGTACCACATCTGTATTAGGTTCGGCAAGAACTAGGTACTGGGGGAATTGTGTGCGTGTGTGTGTGTGTGTGGGGGTTTCTTTATGGGCAACCAGCTGAGACCACATGCAAGGAACATGCTAATTGGTATTCAGTCCAGAGCTGTCACAGCTTCCCACACAGTCCTTTGCACATTCTTTTCTGTTGCCACAGTGCTGGACACCGACGAGAGTTTCTTCGACGTCAGAGATGAACCTGTCCACTTCCAGAAACCCCACTAACTCTGCCTGTCCATCAGCGCTCATCAGTTAAACCGGAGTCTTTTCAGCCTCTTTTCACGTCTGCCTGTCTTCAGGTTTCCAGCCGAGAGACACTGTGGTCGACTTCTGAAATGATTCTGTTATGCTTTTACTGTTGCATCAGCTTCTCTGTTAAATAGATGCAGAAAAGGATACAAATAACTTAAATGGACGTCTTTAAAACAGTATATGTTGGTGCAAGGTTGTTGAAAATCACCATGTATTATTGTTCTGTACGTCTACACTTATATTAGCCTATCACCCTGACCGTGACAAAACAATGAAAAAGAAAATCCAAATGGAATTTAAACATTGTCTATTTCTAGTCAGGCTTTGACACATCTTGCTACAACTTTCTTTGCTGTTACAGATATAACATTTGGTTTTATATTAACAATGCATACAATAATGACACATAATAAGTGACTTGCAGAGAAGAACCCACAGTGAATTATCACCTGGCTCTGATGTATTTTAATCTCTTTCAAACCATTCTTTTAAAGCCTGCTTTGAGAAACGGGGCTTTTTTCAGTTACAAACTCTGATGTTTGTGATCGTGGGGCATTTAGCCGCTAATGGTCTACACTCAGTTTGATAGAAACCAAAACAGAGCTAAAAGGAGAATGAATATCGTCTTAACTTTCATCGTGTGGTCAGAAATGTGATTCCAAATGAATGTTGCTCTGCGTCTGCTGGATCTATAAATAGACGTGTATTAGCTAACGTGTTTCCCGTAGTACCTTTAAAGTGATAATATGTCAGTGTTGTATTTTAAACTTGTTTCCTTGTCCCCACTAAACCACTTTGGACAAATTTGTATTGCAATTTATAACTTGCATTGCAAACGACTGGGTTTCCATATAGACTGTTTCTTGCAATTTGATGATCTCTAGCTTTCCTTTTGTCTTGTCATACATTAAACATACTAGTGTGACAAAGAGAGAAACATATCATCTCTGTGGCCACCTCTGCTGCTCTCACACTCCCTCTGACTTATTCTCTCTCTCAGTCTGGGTTAACACAATTGTCAGTGTGAAGAGACTAATAAGCCTGCCTTTCGGCACTTACCACACCTGAAAATAGCATTTTTCTGTTTATACGCTGCCTTGCTCCTCTCACAGTCCTAGATATACCAGCCTATATCGAGAGCCCACTGTTTGGCAACACGCAGCTGCTGAGATGCAACAACTATGCATTGCTAATTTGTCTGACCTTTTGTTTTGTCTAGCTGCAGAGTGGGAGGCTACCAATCTGAAGAAGGTAGAAGAAGCCTATGAGACAGTCAACATGGAAATAAGGTAAGGGAAAAATAAAGAAATAGAGGCATAGGTTGGCTTCCATTGTCACATGTTTGCGGCTAAATTCTCAATATTTTGCACTTTGTGTGGATGCAGCATTTGTTTCGCACATTGGTATTTAACCAGACCTTAAAATAGACTCTATCCTTCTGGTGGTATAGAAAGTTGCACAGTAGAGAATCTGCACTGTGTGATACCTAATTTCAATGAAGAAAAACAAATTGGTTACCTACTGTGCTCTGCTCAGAAGGCCTCTTCCAACTTACTTTGAGCAGAAAAATGCCAGCCTGAGGATGAGTTATCAAAATTGTTTGACATTTTAAAAGGCACAAATTAGTGTGGCAAACATGTTCTATTAATGAGCAGAATGACCCTGTCAACAACAAATTATTAGCATGCTTTATATTATTATATTTCCATCCAGAAAACATTTCAACCTCAGAAAGCTAAATATTAAGACATTTATTTGATTCTCTGGCTATCTTTTCAACCTCTTATTCCTTCCTAACATCATACTACAAACTCACACAAGGGATGTCCTGATCAAAACAGGACCAGTAAAGACATTTGTTGCTAGACTGGTATTGGCTTTAACCTGAGCTACTACTGTAAATAATCAATAGTAAATTAATTGATAATGACACATAATTTGGGCTGCAAAGGCTGTTCCGTTACATCACTGGGATATAGCGACACTGTTCTGTTCGATCCTGGTTTATCTTAAACATACAAACTCCTTCCAGAAGGCATTAATCATCATAAAAGTCTTCTATGTCATGGTTCCCCTTTACTAGCTAAAACCCCACAATGCTCCCTACTTGCTAACACAAAACTTGGAGATGTAGGAATGCTCTCCTAGTTGATCTTAGCTTGTTTTAAACAGATGTGTTCAGGCCAGAGTTCTTTAACTGTCACATAAATCTTTGTCATGGTGGCCAGTTGCTAGCTGAACACCCACAATGCTCTCTGCTCGCCAACACGAACTGCCCGTAGTCGAAGTGACCACCTCCTCTGGCAGCTAAACATTATTAAACAGCAAGAGGCTTCACCTTGTGGTGCAACCAGGTACCGCAGCTAATCTACAATACATTTCCTGACATGCATGTAGAAAATACAGTACATTACCTGCTCACACTGCTTTACAGACAGTGGCCAACCAAAGCTTTACAACAAGGTTCCTTACCAACTATGTAGCCCCCTAAAACTATTTGGATGCAAAAATGCAATTTTTGTCTTGCCAAGCATATATTGGATTGATTTTAATATACTTGAGTGTGTATTATCAAGAAAAGTTGTATTAGATTGGGACTTGGTATGGTCAGATGCTAAATATTAAATAACGCCGGTAGGATAGGGGGCAAAAAACTTGGGACATCCCAGTCTCACAACATTTTCTCAACAGCTGAGAAAAAAAACATGAAGAGGTTTGGATGTGAATTCCTGTTCAGTGCTCCATTTCAGATGTTTTCTCAGAGCTCTGAGCCAGTTTCTGTGACGGTCAGGCCTGCAAACCACTCATTACAATAGGGAGAAAGAAGGGCTGACTACAGAGATGGCAGTTACCAAAAGGTCATGATTTTTCTCCCCTTAAACTACAGGGAAAATAAGGAAAAGGAGCTGGCATGACTTCATTTGCTCCATTTGTTCATTGCCCACCTTGCTTTAATTGCTCCTGGTCAAATTACTCACTATCATTTGTTCTGGAGCACAAGATAGGGATTTCCTCCCCCATGTTCTCTTCAGGCTTTATCAGTATGTAGATATTAGTGTGTTGGTGCATTTCTGCCTTCAATTATCCCTCCCGTCTTCCTTATTAGTCCATACATTTTATGCTGTAAAGAGCAATTTCCACCAAAATTGACTCCGTGCATGAATGTTATGACCCCTGCCCTGCTGAGAATCACATGCACACATGGTTACGCAACCTGCATTGCTTTTTTGACCCCGAATCATCCCCCTACACCACCCTGCCTTATCAACCTCAAGCGGAACAATCACCCTCCCTAAACATTTGTTAACCCCATTAGCTATTCTGGGTTATGAATATGGAAATTAGGGCCTGTGCGCTGTTAGAGATAGGGCTCACTTGCCTTATTTGCGATTAGTGAAGAAGAGCAGCCCTCACCGGCTCAGATAATTGGAGACACTGCATAGAAATGGGCTTTAAAGGGCCACCTCATCAACACACTGTATCCTAGAAGTCAGGCACTAACAGAAGCAAATAAAACTACACTGTCAGCACAGTTCTGAGTCACCTAGAAGTTATTAAAGCAGCTTGGTACGTGGCATAGATCATATGTGCTCTGTTGTGCTGCACAAAACCAAAAAAGTGATTATATTTAGACTCATTTTAAAGCATCTTCCTCGTGGAATTTTAAATTATTTGCTAAAATACATTGCTAGTTTTGCTTAAACTATGGTCCTAATCAACTATGTGTTTTGGTTTCCTCAGTGATCTACGGAAGAAGCTGGCCATAGACTATGGAACAGATTGGGAGTTTCTGTTTTTGAACAGCCAGTGTTACAAGCTCAAAGTTTATGAGTAAGTACTGACAGAATTTTTTGTCACTTTTTTGTCATTAAGTGTCACGGGAAGCTTTGTCGTGGTGCCCATTGCTAGCTAAAGCCCCACAATGCTCTCTGCTTGCATCTGAGTGAGCACATCATCTGGTAACTACAGTAATAGCCCGTAATAAACTTCACCTGGTGGAGCAACCAGGTACTACAGCTGATCTATGGTACATTTTTTGACATGCATGTAGACAATACAGGTTTTGTCTGTCTTTTGGAGCCTGTGGAGCCATGGTACACCCTTCCGCCTCCACACTAAATTTCAGACAGTGTCCTACCAAATTTATATGCTTATTCCGCCTGACATTTACATGGAAACTAGTCCTAAAATGTGTGGTTAACTACAAAACCAAACTTTCAGACTTACGAAACACTGTATAGTAAGAGAAAAATACACTTTTATGGCTGTGACGGTCTTCTGATGGAATGTTAGGAAGGTTTTAATAGTTATGTCTACACTTAATGGAACGGAATTACCTTTGTGTTACCTGTAGTCTGCAGGCAGACCTTAAACTCACTGGATACAGAAGTAAAACAGGTTTAAAGATTTAAAGAACCATCACGAAATCAATATGCTAACCAGAGGCTGGAATCCATCTCATTTTTCCCAACTGTACTAAAACCAACTCAAGCTGTAACCAATGTGAACCAACTCAGTAAAGATCCACCATTTAAGGTTGATAATTTGTGAGCTCCAAGTCACCCTGGAGAAGCCAAGCAGCTAAATCAACTAAATTTAATCAACAGAATGAGCTTCTTTTACTCTCTCCTGCTGCATCCCTATGGCCCCTGCTGGGGTAGAATCTGTTCTCCTCAGGATTGCTTGCCAGCTGGAGCTTTAGAAGCCTGTGGGTGGTTGCAGTTTTGAAAGAAAATTATCTGAGATCTGCACCATGAGATCTGCACTGCAAATACATTTTTCAGACATGCTTGGAATCAGTGGTTTTCCCATGCCCTCATACACCAGTGTGATTTGTTTGCTTAGTTTGCCATTTAGGAAGGCAAAAATCTGAAAAAGCAAAGATGCAGCTCTTGTACGTCAGCCAGAAAAACCTCAGTGTTTTTACTGCTGACAGTATTAGATAACAATATTGCACATTGCTGGCGAGATGGTTTCACATTATGATATAGGGATGCAGAGCTGGCATCTATGATATTACCTGTCTTCTTAAAATATAAAAGACTTAAATGATCAAGTCTGCAAGTTTATACCTGAGTCAACTAGCAGTATGTATGTATATCAGTACAAATTACTTTATTAGGCCTTAAATTTCTCCACATCCTCATCAGTCAACCAACAAAACTAAAGGTGTAAAGAACGGATTTTATCCTCAAATATTAATATGTGGCTGACTAGCTTACTACCTACAGAGTTTCCAAGGCCACAGAGCTCATCATTAGCTAATGAGGTTGTGGGATTATTTTCCAGGTTACATTAAAGAAGCTGTTCACAATCAAACAGGCATGTCTAGTATTTCCTCACTGTAGCTGTGCTACAGTTTAATTTAATTTCAATTTTAATGCTAGTACAGTTTAAGCTAATGTTAGCCGCTCTTTCCTGCTACTTTTTGGGGATTTGGGGAAGTTTAGATGCCGGCAACCCCAGTCAAATTAGATATTTCCGATAGATTCACTAAGCACACCAGACATTACATGTCTGGTGTGCTTAGTGAATCTAATGTGAAACATGCTTCCATAATACTGTTCTTGTTCAGTTATGTGAGCTAAACAGGCTTATGTTTGAATGAACTAACACTCTGAGATATTTTTTTTCTATATTGTATTTCTAATATTTGATCTTCACTACAATAGAACAACAATACAGTTTCTTTATTTTCATATCTTTCACTTTCTTAACTGGTGAGGTTGATAACTTTTTTTTCCTTTTGTCTGGGACATGTAGCTTTAGAATGATATGATTACATGTTTTTACATCTTCTTAGTCTAAACTATGTCAGCTGCTAACAAAAGTCCAAAAGACCATTGACTGTATAAAAGATGAACGTAGACTCCAAGATTAAAAAGTGAAGCCGCTTCTTAAACCTGCATTCTCTCTAATGACCAGCAGGGGGGCGACTCCTCTGGTTGCACAAAGAAACCAAATTGTCTCGAAGACTATGAGAAAATGACCCAACATCTCATTTGTTACCTCAGTAAACATTTCCCTGACGAGTTTATGGTCTCATTCGTTACTTTTAAGTACCCTTCAGTGCAGCATTGTGTTAATTCTCAAAATGATGGTTTTATTTAAATAAGCAATAAAGCAGTATATGTTGTAGGGCGGGGCTACTTTGTGATTGACAGGTCGCTACTATCACCATGGTATCTTCGTTGTGTCTTCGAGCTCTCCGTCAGATCCACTGCTATATCATACATCTGGTTTCAAAAGCCCAAGATCGCCACGGCCAAGTTCCAAACTGGACGACATCTTGGTATATACAGTCTGTGAGCCAGAGACAGCATTTTCAATTAACTCATGGAGCTAATGTTAGCTTAATTAGTTCGATGCACATCTATACAGTATGTAAATTTTGTAAGACAAACTTTTAACAAGTTTGTCCTGATGAGTTCATGGTCTCAGTTGCTACGTTTAAATCCCCTTCAATGCAGCATTATGTTCATTTTTTATAAATTATGATCTCATGTATTTGTCCTGATGAGTTTTGTCCTGGTGAGTCTATGGTCTCAGTCGCTAAAACTAAACAATTTCAGACATAAATAGCTGTCATCCAGGCAAAATAGTAAAACAACAGGAGTACTTGCAAGGTTTTTCCACTTGTTACAACATGTATGCAGTTTGCGTATTTCTCTGAGTCTCACATCTTCAGCCCTTAGTACAGAAACCTACACTGTGCTCTGTTGCATTTCCTTCTCAGTCGGTAGTTTCAAGACATTTTGAATACAGCAAGGTGTTCATTTAGAGTATTGATTTAGAGTAAAATGAGCAATGAAGCAGTATATGTTTTAGGGAGAAGCTACTTTGTGACTGACAGGTTGCATAGTGTCCTTGCTTTGTCACTCAGATCTACCACTTGTTTGTTATGTCCGTTTTAAAATGACCAAAATGGCGACAGCCAAATTTCAAACTCAAGGCTTCAAAATGGTAGTCTACATCTTGGTAGCTACGTCTATATTTTATATGCCGTGGATGAGCCAGGCATTGCGTTTTCAGTCAACTCATGGAGGTAATGTATAGTAAAACTAAATAATTTAAGACTTAAATATCCATAGTAAAGGCAAAAACAGTCAAACGACAGCAGTACTTGCAAGTTTATTCCAATTCTTACAACATGTATTCAGTTAGCCTACTTCTCTCAGCCTTTTGTGCAGAAACCTATACTGTGCTCTGTTGCATTTCTTTCCCTGGCCTATTGGCATCATACACTCCATGTTATTTTTCATCCTTCAAATCACTGAAGAGCACAATATCCACCAGCGTCAACTCAGTTGAAGGTCCTTTGACCTACCAACACCCTCTCAGCAATGTACCAGTTCCCCTCCCTGCCCCCCTTTATCCTTGCTGTTCGCCTTGAACCGTGATCCTGAAAAGACATGACATTGACAGACACATAAACCAACGGCTTTCTATAGCTCTCCCTCCCATGCCCCGGAGTAGCAAACCGGCAGAGCTACAGTTCCTCTCCAATAATGGAAACAGAATCACACACTTCTCTTTCCAGCTTCTTGATCAGAAACCATCTTACATCCAGCCTCCCTGGTGTTTAGATCTCTCACGTTTGATTAAATTGCTCCCTCTTTTTTTTTTCCTTGAGTGGCTGCCAATATCACAGATAAGTGCCTCAAGCTATAAAAGTTTGCTGTGCTGAAACGCTGCCTGTCTTTAATATAACTAATAGCTGTGCATTATTTAAATGAATGGGATTCAACCGGTGTGGCAGGAAAATGGTTTCAGATGAGGAAAATAGTGATGCAACTAGAAAATAGAAAGTGCTGTTTGCTCACAGAAGCATGTTTACTCTTGTACGCTGCATTCCTAACTTGTTAATGTTAAAAGTGTGTTTCTATCTATGTGTCAGCTGCTTTTGTCTTTGTGAAGGAGGATCCTCTTTTGTCGAGTTACTTCCTCGGCGTTGCTTCGCAATGGTTGGAATCACGTCTGCAGACTGGGGGCTTGAAGGCCTCTCATGTTTGTCCGGGGAAAAAAAATATAATTACTTTGATTTCAAAGTGGGAGGGAAAAAAACAGCCTTTTGTTGTTGAACACTTTCAAGTGGAATGATTAACGGCAAGATTAGAAGCTAAATGCTGTGTAGAAGCACTCTCCACATTGCCTTCTCATCAGTTTCTCTAAAGACCATAAACAAAATGAATAAAAGCTTACAGAGGGAGCCTATTCTTGGCGCATTATCATTTAATGGCCTTTATTGCTGCACCTTTCTGCAGGCTCGAGTTACCTGCTTTTCATACTGCATGGTATTGAAGTTCCCCCTCCAAAAACTCACCCATTAAAATGTTCTTCAGGGTGCTGGTGGGCCCTTATCACGGAATTTAAACCGGTGAATCAGAAATAAGCTTCGGCAATTCAGTCAACACATCCCGGCGCAGCATGAAGGGAGACACCCCATAATGAGTTCTCAGAGGTGGAGTCCCTACCTACAGCGGCGTCTAATATTCCTCCCGTGGATTTGTTGACACTCCTCAAAGCAACTTAAATCGAAGGGCCGTGATTTATGCAAGACTGTCAGGTCAGATTGACTCAGCCTCCGCTCTCGTGTCATTAGAAAGTACAGCACTTCAGTGAGTCATGCCTGCCACTGTGGTTCAGCTCCGACAGAGAAGAGAGAAGGATAACGCAGCACAAGTGACACTTCCGACTGTCTGCAGAACATCACATGGCCTTAACAGAGCACTGGGTTCTTCCAGGGAAGAAAGAGACTCCACCAGAATAGCCTAGAGGGAGCTGTTTCAAATTGGATCTAAACCACGGCGAGGCGGGTGGTGTGGAGTCCTAGATGTGTCTGCTGAGAGTAACATGGAAATGAAGAGCCATATAGATTTATGAAGTAGATTTCATAACAGCTGCGAATGCCGTCTAGTTGCAAATGGGGTTTGACAGGAGCATTGGGCTCTTTAGACAGTAAGCTATTTGCTGTCTGCCTGTGGACATCAAGCATTTCTTGGAAATAGAGAAGAATTTTTTCCACAAATAATAATCATAAGAGCATTTCAGTTTCCCAAGATATGAGAATGAATAATTAAAAGAAGAAATTAGCTTTCAGAATTATTTCCAGTCATTCACTCATGGACAGATATTGCTATTAGAAACTGAATTGAAGAATACAGGTGCAGACGAATGCAGCACAAATGAAATGAAAACCTATTTTGTCCCGGTTTATCAAGGGGGCTGAAAAGGCAGAAGGCCTGGTCATCCATAATTGGAGTGTTGTTAAAATAAGTGGTTGTGCTGCTCCAGGCCTCGGAGCTCGAGCACTTTGTCACACCCATGGCTTTCAAATTATGATAGATGTGGCACAGACACTGTTGTTAAATTAAAGCATGAAATTTAACATTGCTCTTAGTGAGCCGCTCGTGCAATTAATTAACTTCAAAAGGTCACGTTTTGTCAGCTGTCAACAACAGCGGAGGCAGGAAGATTGCATTCATCTGCTTTAAGATAAGCAGTGTGTAGTGTCAGTTTGTTGGAATCATGTCAGGTTTTAAAGCTTATTATTTTTATTGAGCTGAATTGACCAGCAATATCTACCAGACCAATCAGTCTGCAGAAGTAAAGGATTATTCCACATAATTATACATTACTGCTTTGCATGTTGGACCAAAAGCAATCATTTTAAATCAGTCCAATTAGTTTAAGTGTGGCTATAAACTTTATACATAAAAGCATACAATAAAAGCTGTTAAGATATGAAGACTTTTACTTTTGCCATTTCTCAAGCAGCCCCACAACAACACTCCCAGATTTGCTGACTTTCAATAATCTGCTGAAAAGGGGTCCCAAGACTTGACGGAGTAGACCTTCAGCTTCTTGTTTTGGTTTTCCACTTTGCTGCTTTACTGTTTTGGTTCGGTCTCTTTGTTCTCATAAGCAGACGGCTGTATTTGGTGAAAAAGCTCCAACAACTGACTGTAGCTTCGCCACTTGTTCAGTACCAAACAGCAGACAGATGAACTCACATGAACAAATACTGGAGCTTTTAGCAGATACTGGTTAAGGATATTTTGGTTCATCGGATGTCTAAAAGTCCACATCTCCAGTCAAAGATATTACTGTGAGCTCAGAGAAGACGTGGTCCTGCTAATGTTTCCTAGAAGCCATGCTGAGGAACAGAATCAGTTTATCTTCCTGTTGAATCACTGCCTCCCTCGCTCACTTAATTGTGACTCAACAGAGCCTTTGGCTGTCAGGATACTGGTCTCTTCCTGTAAGCAACCCAGCGCACGTGGAGGCTCTGCCCAGTCCACAGCAGGGGAGGCCATCTGAAGCAGCGAGACTCTTCCGTTGGTCCAGCAGACCTGTGAGCTGGCAGCGAGTGCATGTGGCGGGGTCATAAAAATCCTCGCGTCTCATCAGTCTTTGTTTTATTGCCAACTTGAAGGCCGGAGAAGTGGCCAGTTAGCAAAGTATCTGTGGGCTGGTGGTGTTGAAGCAGTCAGGATCAACTTTTTGAGATTTTTTTTTTATTAGTCCCGGCTTGTTGCAGCACACCAGGACTTCTAGTTTTGAAGTCGAGCTGATTTAGATCCAAGTTAATCATCTTTGTTGTTGTTTTTATTGTCCTACTTTGTTCGTGCTTTTCCAACTGTGCTCGCTGCTGCACAGGCATTTTAAAATGACACCCGAACATGAGCTTAATTTCATCAGTGTGGAGGAAACCACGAACTTACAACTTAACAGTGTAGTATTTGTACAAGAAGGAGCTTTAAGGAATGGCCTAGCAACCTCCTCTCTTTTAGCTTTGCATAAAAATCCAAGTTTCTGTAAATACGGCATTTACTACAGGGCTGGAAACTCGTGCAAAGACTAAAAAAAAATAAGCCGCAGTTCTCTGGCTCAAACTGAAACATACAATAAAATCTTTGATAGGTTTAACAGAAAGGCCCAGGGGAGAACTGAGCATAAAATAAAAATCAATAAAAACCCAAAAGTGTATAAAAATTACAATCCCTCTGTTATAGTGTTCATCTTATATTTATTTTCATGCTGCGTCTCATTTACAGTTCCTGCTGTGGCAACCTGAACCTCCTAGCGAGATCAACCGAGTTTATCGCTTCTAATCAAATCTAATATGATCTAATTCTGCGACTGTAAGAACTCCAGTTAAAGTGTAATTGCCAGCCTACACAGATATTTTCCTTGATGCATTGGAATGAGTTGTTTCTATTGTAGTCGTGCAGCTCCACAGCATTATGACACGAATCTCAAACTAGAACACACATACTTTAGAACATACAGACTTTTGAGTCAAAGGTTTCCGTTTATGGGAAGCAACCTGCAGCACAGTCTTGTATTTAAAGAAAAACAACAACGGTCAGGTGCTCAATATGAGTGTCGAAACAGGTTTTATTTGCTGTAATCACTCCTCCTGTTCATACTGGCCACTAAGAGTTAATTTTCAAATGTGATTTCAATGTAAGTGACATTGATGGATCTTTCAAAGTTTGTCTTTTTAGCACATATTTCCCCTGGACATTCCTTTCTTGCCGAGCTGCTGTGGAGGCGCAGTGACAAAAACAAGTCGAAGCCTCATATAAGCTGCATAAACACTTTGGAATGCATTTTATAACCCCAAAAAACAGACTCTAGATTTTGTACTTTTTCACATTTGCTGAAAATTATGTGAGAATTGTCATTATCAGTATGAAAAGGAGGATATATTACAGCATGCAAAACCTGTTGCAGTGCTCAAATGGGCATCAGACAGTTGTTTTAAGTTCTTCTGCACACTGTTTGAATAATTTAAAGTTGCTGAAGAGTTTTTGCATTAGCTGCAATGGTTGCGATCCACTGACCTTGTTACCTTAACGTGTTCTGCCTGGAAATGGAGTCCAGTGTATTTGACCTATTTAATATGTATTTGAGAAAGGGGCGATGGTGTGGCAAACAAATTGGAGCAAATTATCGAAACAGATACGAATTTAAAACACCAAAACACCTATAATTGAGGGTGATATTTAACAGCCAGAGGAAGCAAATCTCAACTTCTCACCCTGAGTGAGACACGTTGTTGTTTTGTTCAGCTGTTCAGCACAAAGAGACAGAAAACAAGATTGTGATGGGCTGTAAATGTTTCATTTGAAATGACTCTCTTTCAGACATCAGCTGCTGAAAGGAAACTATGGAGACCGGAATAAGAATAGTAGTCATTATGGTGTTCTTTCATCACCTTTAAACCAAAAGTATTATGTCAAGAGAGTGTGTATTGACTGAATCTTTATCAACCCATGATCTCCCACAGTCTGTTTCAGCTGCAGAGCAAATTCACCGTCTTCTGTCACATTTACCCAGGATTTAAAATAGTATGTATTCATCCCAAATAATTCTATACAGGACGTTCGGTTCGGCTTGAGGCTTCCTCCATTTTGTATGATCTCCAATTCAAACAATCACAATCAAAACTGTTTATTCATTATGTTTATGTGCATGTTTTTGCACTTCTGGAGTGTAAATTGTGGACCATGAGTTCCAACTGGAACATTTCGGCAGTGCACCAGGTGTTGTCATCTGGATTCGTCCATTCATTTTTAGAATATCACCGGCTTTGTTAAAATGAAGTCAAAAGTCTCCATCCTGGCTTAAAAGTTTCTCAACATTTATGAAGAGGTTTTGTGAACTGATACCACCACATCCACTGCAAAAATATGATTAAAGAGGTCAATCTTTGGTGAAGCTAGCTGACATAGCCACAGGTCAGGGCCCTTAAATGAAGCATTTCTGGCATTTGTGTGAATTGTGTAAGATTTTTATTTTCCTCTCCTTGAGTGCACATGTTTTTGTCCATATGCTAAAAAGAAAATATCGCAAACAGATGCACAAAGCAACAAATATCCCCATCCCCATTATGTTGTATTCTTCTCCCAGTTTCTAATTTAGAAAAGCTCTACCTACTTTTTTTTTTTTTTTTTAACATTCTTTACATTGTATTAATAAACCATATTTAATAGACCATATGAGAGGCTAAAGCATTGCCCTGTTGTTTTCAGCGCGTCTCTTAAACATAGACCTTATTGTGCAGAAAGGAGGCTTGAGTTGAAGCGAGTTGGAGTGTTGTGGGAGCAGATGTTTCACAGTCGCCTCTGTTCGTTGGCTCCGTTCTTATTTTCACTTTTAATGTGGGAACTCTAATTATCACCTTAAGTTATGTTTAAGTCGATTGCCTAACACGTTTTAGTGTTAAGAACCATTTTTTTGTAGCTTTGTGGAGGAAAAGTAAAACAATTTTATTTTGAGCCAACTGAGCCACCTACACAGGATCCTTTACATTTACTGTATATGTATAAACATAATAATAATGAATACCCTTGTAAAGACTGTGTTTATCATGGTGGTGTTGAGTTTCCAATGACTCATGTAACTCTTAAGTTTCTATGATGGAATCATTGAAACACATCTTTGCATCTTTGTCCCAAAAAACAATCCTAGGTGTTCTCAAAATATGACGGAATTTGCTCAGTCAAAAAATATACATACAGCATCTTGAATTATGAGCTTTGATGATGTAGAAAGTTGTGGTGATCAAATTTTCTTGGTGGCCTCTTAACTTCTTGTGAGTGATTACAATTGACTACAGCTGCTGACTGCTCTGACACAATTTAAACAGGGTCCATTTAATCCACTCAGTAGACTCAAACACTACACTGGGTAAGTCTGAGAAGCTGAGTACAGATCTGAAGAAGCAAATCATCGACTTGAACAAGTCAAGAAAGTCAAAATGACCAGAAATATATTTGGAGGTGAGGCCTTTAACCCAAGGAACACTAAACCTACCGTCAAGCATGGTGGTGGCAGTATTATGCTCTGGGACTGTTTTGCTCTCAGTGGAACTGGTGCTTTACACAAAGTAAATGGAATAATGAAGGAGAAGGATTACCTCCACATTCTACAGGAAAACCTAAAATCATCAGCCAGATGGTTGATCTTGGACACAGTTGGGTGTTTCAACAAGACAATGACCCCAAACACACATCAAAAGTGGTGAAGAAATGGTTAAATCAGGCTAGAATTAAGGTTTGAAGTTCTGACTTAAACTCCATCAAGAACCTGTGGACTGTGATGAAGAAACAAGTCTGTCAGGAAGACAAGATATTTAGTTTAACTGCACCAATTCTGTCAAGAGAAGTGGTCAAAGATACAACCTGAAGCTTGTAGACGGCTACCACAAGCACCTGATTGAGGTAAAAATGGCCAAAGGACATTTAACCAAATGTTAGCATTGCTGTATGTATATTTTTGACCGAGCAGATATTGTCATATTTCAGTAAGAGTTATAGGAGTCATTGGAAACTCAAGACTGCCATGATATACATGGTCTTTACATGTGTATGTAAACTTTAGTTCACAACTGTATGTATATATACTGTATGTATATGCACATACTTACAAAATGCTTTTAAAAACACTGGTGTATGTATGTGCACCATGATGTTATAATTCAATTCAATCGGCCTTTTATTTGTGCATTTGAAAAAATACATTTTTCTGTTGTCCCTTAGTGCCATTATGTCTCAACCTTCAAGTATATTTTTGAGAGGAAAATGGCAGCAGTAATAATGTTACATCTGGAGAGATGGAGGGAGAATGTAGCTTTAAATGACCTACCAGAGGCTGTTTGCCTCATTGGTCTTAGTGATGGCTCTAAAAACTAAATTGGCTTCAAGTTTAGCTTGTATTGTTTCCTATTTTTTGCATTTGAATTGAGGCATCATTTGAGGGGAAGAGGCTCTTTCACTCTATTATTTTTCTTTGTGCAATTCATGTTGGAAAGAGGTCTCTGCTGTGCGCTCACCTTCCCTCTTCATGTTGTTTCTTAAAAGCGTAATATGATTTAAAAAATGTACTTTGAGCATGTCTTCTTTTAAAAGTGGCTCTAGAAGGATGGGTCTTTTGGCTGTCAGCATAGTAACTTAAAGATGCTGCACCGACTCGGCTGCACACTGATCACGATGCTCTTTCTGAAATGATATGAGCCTTGGAAATGGAATTTTAAACAGTCCTCCTAATATTAGCTGCAAAATTGAAATTTGATTCCATAATTGCACTTGAGAACTGATGAGATGACCACACCAAAATGAAAGTCTGATCATGGCTATGTTTTGAAACTTTTACTCGAGTACAGAGACCCAAACACTGCAGAACTTTTCCACCACCAAGACATAAATCAAATGGCCTCTCTCCCACCTTCATCTCTTACAGTAGGTGCTCCTATATTAGATGCTGTCCTGGGAAAACAACCACTGTAGTAAGACAAGGAAATTGCTTTTAAGATAAGAGCAGGCTTTCACTTCTTACATAAGTAATACTTACAAATACTGTTATACCAATACAGCTATGGCAAGTATAATGGTGCAGTGAACCAGTCACAAATCAGTGACAATTCTTGTGATTCTTGTGATCTTCTTTATATGTATTCAATACACTGCTGTATGTGCCTTTTTGGCAATGTTATTTAAAGACTCAACTTGTAATCTATATTTATTACAGCTTTAAAAACATATAAATAAAAAAAAAA
>OMNN01003070.1:8533-23193 GCA_900302755.1 Chromis chromis | reverse complement strand
ACTAATTCCTGTATATTTATTCTCAGAAGCCACATCTACAGTACAGAGCAGAAGTATAGCCTTGTGCAATGTCAATTAAATGTCAAATTGTTTCAATTTGTATCACCTTTTAGTATTTGCATTATTGTTAAGATGAACAGCAGAGCATTTCCTCGATAAACAGTAAAAATTAAACAGTTTAGAAAGATTATATTGAAACTACAGAAAGTGAATACACCTTTGGTTGCTGAAACTGAATCCACCTGTCATTTCTGACCAGTCTAACTGCATGAACATGGTTCTAAAATGAGCTGAGAAAAGCAGAACTTTCTCAGGTTTGGACCTATGGGCTACGTCTATCTGCACGTCTGCATCATGATTCCACGTGGAAAAGAATTGACAGACAAACTGAAAAATCTAATTGTGACACTTCATAAAGATGGAAAAGCATCCAGGAAGACCAACTAAAACCTCAGTGAAACACAGTTGCGGCAAAAATCAGGAGGTATAAAAGGAGCCATAGTACCACTAATCAGAGCTGCAGTGGTCGTCCTTCTAAACTTACTCCGCGATCAGTGCCCTGCTTTCACAATCTTGCTGCAAAAAACAGACGGCAGCTGCTTCAGACTTCACACAGGGTTTCTGTAAAGCTCAAACAGTGTGAAGGACGCTTCATCAAATCTTTTACGCAATACTTCCAGATGAAACTTTGCTGAAGAACATGAAAAGAAGCCTGATAAATGTTAGAAACACATTCTTTGGTCAGATGAAGACCAAGATGAATTTGTTGGGCTCAGATGGAGTCCAGTATGTTTGATGCATACCGGCCAGGACTACCACAGTGAATGCATAGTCCTGACAGTGAAGAACATAGATGGAAGTGTGATAATTTTGAGCTGCATGAGTGCAAAAAGTGTTGGGGAGATGAAATGAATAGATACATTTCTGTGGATAAACCAAAATACTGGCTGACAACATGACTCCCAGTCTACAGAAGCCTGAAGAAGAGGAATACTCCAGCGTGATAACCACCAGCAAGCATGACTTGAATCCGATATTACACCTTTTGGGTATTTTAAAGAGAAAGGTAAAGCAACACAACCCCTCCAGGAAAGAACAGCTGAAAAAATATTCCCTGAAGAATGACAGAACATCTTTCCAAAAGATATTTGTGCAGCACTAGTATCCTTCATGCCAAGATTTCATATATAAACTGTTGTTTTTTAAATTATAAATAAGATCAAAAACTCTACTTTTCAGCTTAGAAGTGATGCGATTTCTGCAAGGTGATACAATTTGGAATCATTTGACACTTCTGTTGTATACTGTATTGTAGCACGCACATAGCATGCTAAAACATTAAAACCACTTGCCTAATGTTGTGTGGATCACCCTTGTGTAGCCAAAACAGCTTGATTTGTTTGGGATATGGAGAGTTTGGAGATCGGGTCAACTTCTTGGTTAATTTGTCGTCTTTCTTGAGCCACTCCTCGGGGTTTTTTGCAGTGTGGCAGGTGCATTTTCCCGTTTAGGTTAGTGCAACATGCTAAAGTAACATCCACAGAAATGCCAGAGCTCAGTGTTTTCCAACAGAGCATTTCATTATATTTATATGCTCAATTTCAGTCACTTCCCCTGTCGTGGTTTAAATGTTGTAGCTGGTTGACGTAAATGCTCCTCTGATTTTAAGTTACATTGATTCACTGTAGACTGCAAGAAAATCATTGCTATCTAAACTAGTGAAACGCCAGCAGAATTAGAAAAGAAACAGCCACAAACAAGCACAATAAAACATGTTGTAGCACTACTAGCTCTGCATTTTTCTAAGTTACACTCAAACAGGAAGAAAACTCACCTCATCAGCACTTATCCGAGTTTAGTCCAGGGAATGCCATTTTCCAGGTGCCCATTTTATTCTTATCCGCTGTGTTTAAAAAGGTACACAGTGTACAGAGCAGGTTTTTACTGTCAGAGCTGTAGGTGTTTTATTTCTTTTTGGTGTGTTCCTGTGGTCTTGATAGTGTAGTTTAGCATCACAGTCACCTATAGAGTTGGTTTTGGGTCCAGCTGGGTGACGGAGGTGTAGCTGCAGCCGTAACCTCCACCTAAGACACTTCAGCAAGATGTCGACTTGTTGACACAGGAGCTTATAGCTGGAGCTGCTGATTAAAGGACAGATAGGTGCCGGACAAATCTCCTGCCTTTACAGCAGGTCAGAAGATTCACTATTGATTCAGGCTGAGGAGACAAACACATATCGGGTATCAGTCAAAATGTCTGTTTCTGTCTAAACATTCAATTATGTGAATGTGATTTTAAATATTTGTTTCCTAACTGTTCCTATAATGCAGAGTGAGTGAACTTATTGGCAGAAAAGCTACTGAATAAATGTTTGGCATTCTTTATGTGAGCGCCAAATGCTTTTAAAGCAATAAATAAACATTTTGGGTAACACCCTTTTTCTTGCTGACAGTTTAATGAAGAATCAGCATCATCTTATTAGCTCAAGTGTTAAACAGAGACTCCATCTGTGTCCAGTTTTGTCCTAAGCTAAGCTAACTGGCTGCTTGTTGTAGCCTCATATTTATCTTTACTAGTTGATGTTCAAATGCTATCGATCTCAGAAAAATGTACCCACATTGGTGACAAATGCATGTTTTGTTTGCACAGTCTAAACTTTTGACAGAGTCTGTCCTGAATTTGGTTGGAGATTTATTTGTTTTTCCAAAAGATTTTCACTGGACAGTGGTGACAGCGATTCTCTTCTGCACAGTATTGAAAAAATCTGACATTATAATATTTTCTTTTTCTACGATATGAAATAATACAGGACGTTTCTTACCAGATGATGGGAATAACTCTATTTTGTAAGAAATAATCATTCTAGAATGATTGGGGTGTTTTTAGAGGGTAGTGTTTCTGCATTGAAAACAAACGGTTGAACTAAATAGTCATGTTACTGCAACGATTGCAAGACACTGCCAACAAAGTGCCTGTTTTTGGTCAACATCATCCTTTCTACAGCCAGAGTCTTTCTAGACAACTGACTCAGTCTGCACGGTTATTTGCTAAATTAATAATTACGAAAATGTAGTTCGATATTGACTTCACAATTAGCCTATTTATCATAATTAAATAATTCTGCAGACAAAATATTTTTATTTCACATTTAAATAAACAGAGCACTGCTGCCACCTCCATGTTGTGCTACATTCCTGCTAATGTACAAATCTGCATTAAAGTAAGACTAAAATTAATCTTCACCTGAATTAAGTGCATCTCCTAGAGGCAAAATGTCAATAAAAGTGTGACCCAAACACCTGCTTATTAACAGACGCTACAATTTATCGATGTTCCCCAGACGCCTCACTTTAACTAGTCAGCTGTGCCCAGAGAAGCTTCAAGTCTCCACTAAGTTACTGCAGCGCTACAACACCACACAGCTATAACACCAACATTTCCTTGAAAAGAGTGAAATAAGGTGTTCCAGTGTCAGATTTACCAAAGTTAAAACTAAGTGATTTTATTTTCATGGGCTGTTGCGGAACATTTTAATTGTCAATATCACAGCCAGTCATGTTTATTTAATGTTGAGAAGCCAAAATAATGAGCAAGACTAATATTCCTTTAACTGTGCAGTCTTACAACTGATGTTGGCTATCTTTTTTGCAACCACATGTTCATTTTTAGTGTTTCTCTCCTGTTCTTCACTTATTTGGCTGTGCACATATGGAGTCTGCATGTCAACAAACCTTGTGTCTTGCAGACTTCTCTTATGAAATGTTCATGAATCTTTTTGTATCAAGCAAGTTAATTTTGCTTGTAACTATTGTTTATGCACATATAGATAAAACATATCGTGCAGGTCTTGTATATACAGTCAGCTGTGCACAGAGAAGCTTCTAGTCTACACTCAGTTACTACAGAACATAAACTCAGCAGGTCTGCGACTAAAAATGAGTTTGAGAAGAGTGAAATAAGGTGTTCTATTGTCAGATGTACTCAAGTTAAAACCATTTGCGGAAGCCTTTTAAGCGTCACTACCTCAGTCAGCCATATTTGTTTAATTGTAAGAAGCCAAAACCATCCATAGTTTTTTTTTTTGTTGTTTTTTTTTTGCAACTACATCCTCATTTTTAGTGTTTCTCTCACTCGTTTTGATGTCACATGTGGAGCCTTCATAAAAGAAAGTTAATTTTACTTGTGACCATTGTGCATGCCAACATCGATTAAATGATATATAGAGCAGTCCTCATATATACAGTGAGCTACTTTTTGTCAGTTGGAGGGTAAGTAACACTCTAGGCAGATGTTAGTTGAACAAACTGCTGCTACTAGTGCTTTCCCCTTTGTATTAGTGTAAGTGTGACTGTCAGCAGTTGTAATTGTGTGTCTGCTGAAAAAGGTGCAAAAGCAATTCATTTTTCTATTATTTTTCATCTCTCACTGCTCAACAATAGAAGCTTTCTATACACTGTATTTCATGTCACTGTTTTTGAACCTCAATGACAATATTATCAACATCACATGCAGCAAAGCAGCAAAAAACACATTTTTGTTTCTTATTTATTGATGACAAAATAATATAAATCTTAAAAATATCATCAGCAAGCACGAGGATGACTCAAATAAACACAGCTACCTGGAGTACGACCTGTTATGCAACGTAAACACAGTTATTGAAACACATTCTTGACCTCGGGTGTCTGCATGGTATCGAGATGAATGCCGGCGGTTTGCCTTAAAGTTTGCTAATAAACAATTAACGGCGTCACTTCATGTCGCTGTAACACCTCCGACCTCCGGCGTGCAGCTGACGGTGATACCTGAAGCCCGTGTTGATGCTGCTGCAGCTTCAGCGTCACCTCCAGTGAACTCCACCCACACAGCAGCCCACTGGGAGAAATGCTTAATTGCTGTTTCTCTCCTTCTGTCTTGACTGGAATCTCAGTGGACTGAGGAGAAAATATGCTTCATATTCTCCTTTTTTTCTTTCCTACCCATGTAGCCTAACTGAAAACTAGTCAAGGGATTGTGTTAGAGGTGTAATTAACATCTGATTGTTGGAGGCTGATTCAGTTCTCTCTTATAAATTTATATATTTTTTAAATATAGTAATAAACCTTGATGATCATCATCATCTCTGTGTGTCAACGTTACATATATAGAAGGTTTTATCATCTATGAAATGTTTTAATATTTGGGTAATTCAGTCATGGGTTATTCCATCTCAAATCATCAGGTTCCTTCTCCATCATAAACTATTGATTGATTGATATTTAAAAATGTATCTGTGAAATTTTAGCTGGATATATGAAATACTTCCTGAGATAATATTTGTTCTCCCTTTGACCCACTTTTTGCACATTTTCTTGCACATTCAAATTTGGGTCTGTTTGATCAACAACATCTGAGGAACTATCAAAGATAAAAACCAAAAGAATGCCACTGTTATTTTTCATCATGTCGTTGATTCAGAATCTGAAATATTGGACAAGTGAATCAAATAATTTCTGATTGTGGGTGAGTTTAAATGTTAGAAAATAAATAAAATGAAGCCGTCATGAAAAGTCCCATCTTTGAGCTCATATTAACAAAGAAATTGATCGTGCAGAAGTCAACTAGTGATGTTTTCTAAACCAAATGTAGCTGCATGTCACAATAATAGAAAACAAAACATGTAGAATACTTTATAATATGTGTTCACAAAGAAAAAAGAATATATTTTCGTTGAACTTTTATCAGTGATTGAGCAGGTTTGACAAGTTGTACCACAAAAACAAAAATATCGGTAGAGGATCTAATGGTTGTAGAGTTCTGGAGTTTCACAATGGTTCTCCAAATAAAACTAAGAAAATATTCTTTTAACGTGGGCATATTTTTAATTTTCAGATCCCACTTTGTAAGCTGCAGAAACAGAGTGAACTGAATGAACTGAATTCATAAACTTATTGGAAAGATGCTTGAGGTTAAACTCTTCAGTAGTTACTATAAATATACATGAACTCACACTTTAACTTTCTGCACAGAGTCTAGCTGTGACTTTGGTCTTGAGTTCAAGTTTATTACCTCCGCCGTGCGAATACCCCCGCACGAGCCGGGGTATTCGGATATTCGTCATTAATTGGACCCGAATATCCGGAGCACAGAAATTGCTATTCGGACCAGCCCTAATGGGTGGACATGAGCTGCTTTGGCGGAGGTCTGCGCTCTCCTAGTGCTTTTCTAGTTCCTAATAAAACACAGAACACGAGATTCATTTTGATCCTATCAAACAGTTTCCTCAATGATCATGAGAATAAATTTACCAAAAGCCCTAGCATTAGCATTAAATATATGTCAAGACATGAACATTTCCCACCAAAAAAGTCCCTCTATCCCAACAGATCTATGTATTTGGTTATATTGTGCTGCTGTCATCCTAATGCAGTCATTATTCATGAAGAAATTACACAACACTAAATGAAAAGTCTCCTCTAAATCAGTGTTTATGCCTACAAAGTTGTTGTGTTCCAGACTTAGTATGTTGCTTTGTTCTCAGCAATGAATCAAAACTGACAGACCTGTTGGCCCAAACTATGATAACAAGGCCCACGTTTTTAATAAACCGAACTCCAGTAGCACTTTTTCTTAAACCTCCTATTTACATAAGCAGCATTCCAAACAATTCAGTGTTTTCTAATAAAGTAACGCAACATTGGAGTATAATACCTTGAATGTGTTCACGTATTTGATCAACAAAACAGATTGTGATTCTAAATCTGATTGAAGTTATGTGTTATTAAGTCTTCATACTGTGTTTTTGAATGCAAAAAAGAAGCTAAAGTTCTTGTTTTCTAAGACTACAATGAGCTTTGTGTTCATTTCATTTTATTACCTTAAATTTGGGTCGTGGTCAGAACTAGTTTTGCTCCTGAAATCAGCAGATTTCTGGGCAACCTGAGCCTGCTGCTGGTCGGTGAAGCGTGTATTGCCGCCTGAGGGGCTACGAGGTCGTATCTGAGATATTTATTCTCTAACTGTGTACCTTCAGGCCCCTGGAACACCTGCCAAACACTGACGCCAACTTATTATTGAAGGTGTCAGAGCTGCATTGTCAGACGGTGACAGATCGAATGCAAGTGCGGAGTTCAGGGCCTAAATGGGAGGATGGGTGTTGTCAGTTTTGATCTGCTGGTTCTAATTATCGTCAAAGGTTCAATCAGTTCCTTATTCTTCGCATCCTCCGCCCAGTGTCCCTCTTGTTGCACGTCATCATCTGTCATATTCGGCCTGTGCAGTCTGTGATTCACATGCACGGCGTCACCAGCGGATTCCCTCCCACTCGCTCTTATTTTTTGCGCACTTTTATTCCTTTTCATCCTGCCGTCTTGCCCTTCCCTTCCGTCTTTTGTCTTTGTTCCCGCGGCTGCTTCTCAGTTCTTACATCTCCACTGCTGTCAGTCTCTTCTGCTCGGAGCCTTTTGTCACCACCTGTCCATCTTAGCCCATATTTCCTCCTTCGCTGTGCTCGGTCGCTAAAGGATAGCCGGGGACAGTTTGTGTAAATGTTTGACCTTTTCCACATTCATGTAACACAGATGGCAGAATGTGAAGTCAGCCAGCTAATCAACCTGCACCTCAGTCTGCATGTTGGGCTTTTCTAACTTTTTTTTCCCTCCACATTTCCAATGTTGCCTTGCTCGCTTTTGTTTTCTCACAAGCTGCCACATGGAGGCGAGCATCCAAGGTCACATCGCAGTGCCCCCAAACACAAATAGCCTCGCTTTTTTTTTTGGTGCAATGCCGTTGGTGTCAGCAAAAGTGGGCAGGGATGGATGGTTTCGCCTTGAGGCTATGAGGCAGAGTGATGGAGAGAGGGAAGAGATGTACAGACGTACAGGGGTACTCCCTTTTGGGACTCATTTGATAGCTTTTTCATTGCGTTACCCCTTTTTCCTTCCCCCCGTCCTCCACTCGCTGTGCCGGTGTCTATCAGGTGCCATCTGTTTCTGGGCTCAGATGAGGATGTTTGTTGTTGCTGAAACACCTGCTTTACAAACTTAATGAATCTGGTGGCTTGTATAAGGAACAATAAAGCCAGTGTCGAGAGGGAATCCACATTTATTTATTTTATTATTCATTTATTTAGTACGGGAGGCTGTTTGGCACACATCGCACTGTTTTATTTGGCATTCGGTTGCACTTTGGAAGCAGAAATTGCTGTGCATGTTAGAAAATCGGGTTTCCAGTTCTTTGGAGCAGATATTTGATGTCTCCATTGGTGGGTGTGATGTTAAATTATCATATGATGTTGGAGCTGAAGGATGATGGAGTCGAGATCAGCTGTGCTGCAACCTTGAACCAGTTCTTAGATCCTGTATCCTGAATAGAGGAGTGTGCAACCATGTTAAATGCAGCATCAGCAAGCTAGCATGCTGTTTGCTATGCACAACGCTTAATGTTAGCATTCTCAGTTCAGCAGCAGGTGATTACGAAGTGCAATCAAAAAGTTCTGAGACTGCATTTTAAAACTCAAAGCCGCAGCTTATTTACATGCGACCACCATCCCTGTTGAAGCAGTCACCTTGTGCAGTGATACAGCTCTTCTGCGATGCTTGTAACCCTGGAAGACCTTCTACGAGTGCTGAATCTCCTAAACTGTGTCAAAATGGCAACACTTGACTTGAATTTCATTTTAAGGAAAGGGAGAAGTCACAGGAAGCCAAGTCTAGCGAGCTGGGTCAGTGGGAAGCAGTGATTGTGTTGTCGTGGCAAAAAAAAACTAGCACAATTAGCATGCTGTGACTGTGGTGTGATTATGGTGGAAGTCTGCCTCAACAGTCGGACCCTATAGTGCAGCAGATAAGTGAAACTATCTTTCAAAATGTGATACAAGCATCAAACTTGGCACAAATACTCCTTAGGGGTTACTTTTTTTTAAAAATACGCTGGCCACCTGAAATTCAAGATTTCATTTTTTGTGTATAAATTGCCTATGTTACCACAGATTCTCACTACAGTAACCGATTTAGTTGATCTTGGTGTTAAAAAGTAGGTTCTCAAGTATGAGGAATCAAAAAATACAACTCTAAGATCTCTTTGGAGCATCTACCATTTCTAGCCCAGAACAGTGAACAATTAACAGGGAATACGGCATCTGCAATGACATGAAACAAAATTTTATTAAGAGTGATACATGTACATCTACAACATGTATTTCTATTTAACCCTAACCCTAAGACTACTATAGCATTATGTAGGTTAACCACAGTTCTGTAATTTGGATCCAAAGTCCCAAATAAGGTAAAAATAAGCTTCTTAGTGACTCAGAAGTCCAAAAACCAGATTCTACATGGTCTAAAATGTATCATTCGGTACCAGAATCATCCATATTGGGCAAGTCTGTGTATATTTATTGCCAAAAGTAATATTTTGGTATCAATTATGGTGGCCATCTTGAAAAAATGGCAGCCATCTTGAATTTCAGGTGGCCAGCGTATTTTTTCAAAAAGGTAACCTCCAAGGAGTATTTGTGCCAAGTTTGGTGCTTGTATCACATTTTGAACGACTCACCTTAAAAAAAAATCATTTATCTGCTGCACTACTAAGGGATTTATTCCCAATGCACAACCACACAAATGTTGAAGAAAACAATAAGCATGCTTGTGGTGCACTCCTGAAATTGCCTGTTGGTAACTGCAGCTCTTCCATTGTAAAAACAGTTGTTTCTTCTCTTGGCGGTAGCCGCAGACCCACCTATCATCACCAGTAATGATGAATGTTAGTTTTCTGGGTACATAAACTAAATCACTGGATAAACTTTGCCTGAAGATCCTGCTAAAATCAAGAGTCAGGTATCACCAAAGATGTTGCATTTTATCTTGAGGGGGACTTGAATGTCTGTGCCATATGACATTGATTCCATTAAGATATCTCAAAGTCACAACCTCATCGTGGCGCTAGAAGGCACTCAGGAGATGACATGGATTTATCTTTTTGAGCCCATGAATTGATGAACTTTTGCATGAATCCTTTCAGTAAATGTTGAGATAATTCACTGGATAAGTGAAAACTTTGATGCTAGTGGAGAGTATAGGACTCAACATCTGAGCACCACGAATCTTACAATAATCAATCCAACAGATATAACAGACATATACTCTTTATTATCCCAATGTGACGTGTTTTTACAAACATACAGATATAAAAGTTACAACATTATCAGTGCTATGGAGCTATTTTATTCAGGCAGATGGAACAAAACTTATGCCAAAACAAGCTTTTTTCCCCCCATCTTTAAGTCCTGTTTGCGTGACCAGACAGTACCTTAGTTAAAAATGGATTCAGGTAGTGATCAGTATATGCTGTTACTTCTGTAAGACGTTCGGTGGCTCTGTCATCATATCTGGCAGTGGGAGTTGGGAGGCTGTGGATTTTGGAGGCAGTGTGTGATCTCGGTGAGTTTGTTTTTGTTGGAGATGGTTAGCATTGTGAAAAAAAACAGGGGAGACAGTACAACAGGATGGGTGGAATTATGCTTTTACAAAGCAACAGCAGAAGGTGGGTGGCAACAGACGGAGCTCTCAGTTTGGTTATTACATGGAGCCTTTGCTGTTTCTGGATGGCAGTGTTCATCGACACTTGGTTTATCGACTGTGTATTTGAAACTGCTGACCTGTTTGACTGACTGTACGTGGATGGAGGTCTGGTTCAGTCTAGGGTGGGAAGTGTTTGATATATTTATGACCAGATCTTTTGTTTTGTCCACATTCAGTTGGAGGTAGTTGTGTTGATAGGCTGTAATGGAGGTATTGTTGCTGTGTAGTCCGCTTGTGGTGGTTTAATCTGTTTGTACAATGTGGTGATGGGTGACGATTTTATGCAGTTGTTTGGTTAGAGGGTGTACAAAAAGGGACTGTGAACATAGACATGAGGGGCTCCAGTGTTGGTAATGATGTTTGATGGCTTACTGCCTGTGGTTTGTTGCTGAGGATTTTTTAATTTTTTAATGCCCGTCAATCCACTTTTTGCACATTTTTTCGCACATTGAAATTTGAGGCTGTTTGAACGACAATATCTCAGGAACTATTAAAGATCAAAGTCTACATTTTTCACTGTTATTTCTCATCATATGAATGATTCAGAATCTGCAATATTGGACAAGTACATCAAATGATCTCTCATTAAAGGTGAGATGAAGTCAAATTGAAGCTGTCATGAAAAGTCCTACCTTTAAGCTCATATTAACATGAAAATTGATAATGCAGAAGTCAACTAGTGATATTTTCTGAACTATATGTAGCTGCATGTCACAATGATTCAAAACAAAACATATGCATTACTTTTTAATATAAAATACTGGATCAGGGGGAAAAAAGGTTATCTTCATTTAAATCTCACAACTAATTGACAGTTGTACAACACAGTTCTGGAGTTTTAAAATGGTTCTTCAAACTATAGAAAAATTGTCTTTTAATATGGGCATATTTTTAATTTTCTGACCCCATCCTGGAGAAACAGATTAAACCATTACCTATTATACCTATAAGAGGGTTGGTTTCTCCAGTAAGGTAGGTAGGTTTGGAATTTTGAACCAAAAATCTGTCAAGTGCAACTAAACATTTTTTACTGGTTGCAACGGTGAGCCTGACATTTTGTAGGTCTGACTGTGAAAGATAAAATCAGTCAGTTTCAACTTAATCTGACATCTGAGTGGAGACTAGAAGCTTCTCTGTGCACAACCACCAAGATGCATATAGTGATGCATGTGAGACATTTAGGGAATGTTTGTAAATTGTAGTATTTTTTGTAAAAATTGTGGTGCTTTTTTGTTATGTTATTCATTTCGTCATTTTTTCTATTCCCCACAAGCATCCTGCATTACATTGCTGATGGGCAATCGTCTGCTTTGCAAATTGCTGTGGTTGATTCCACTGATATTTTGTGTACAAGCTTAGTACTGCATATATTACTGATATTTGTTGATGCCTGAAGACAATTATGAATTACAAAGTGTTTCTTTTTGGATGTTGTAATGTGTTTTATATGGTCTTGGTCCATTCTGTTAGTGGTGTTTACTTGTGTTTGCTAACTTGCAGTACTATCTCACTTGATATGCCAGCTGTGTCTGAGCAAAATTGCATTGGGTGTCGGGTCACTTTTGGTTTTCAGGAGAGCGTTGGGGGTCAGCAGATTGTTTTATTTGGGAGGAGTCGGCCAGTAGCCCCCAATAATTATGACTGCTCTCTTGACCAGCCAGCAATAAACCCACAATATGTTCTCCGGGGTTTTAAATAAGTAAAATGAATGAATGAAATCCACCACTATAGTCATACGAGCACATTCTAAGCCATTTTTCTGAGGTCTGAGAAGAGCTGAAGTGGTGGTTTTTCATCATCTGTTCTTGTCAAAATAAACTGAGATCACCTCCAAGCGATCAGTGTGTCTCTTCATACACTTATTTTATTAAAACTGTGGGTGCAGCTAGATTATTTGCTCGTGCACTGATGTATAAAGTTAGTCTGGAGCCTTGGGTGGATTGTATTGAAGGTGGAGCTGAAGAGAATTGATGCAAAGTTGCCTGTTTGCAAAGTTGTTGAGACATTTCCAGAAACAACAAAAAGAAAAACTTAAATGTCAACCTCCAACAGAGAGAGAAAAAAGTAGGTGTTCTACTAAATCAGTAGGAATCATCCATTTATTCCTCCTCTGAGCTGTACTGCTTAGTCTGCAGTCAAAAAAAAGATACCTCTGTTATTTTTTTCTTTGCCTTATATCTGCTGAATGTGGGAAGGGGCATACCCGCTGAAATATACAGTAGACATGAAAGGATAAATGGCAAAATGAAAGTCTCCAAGATGAGAAGCATTAAATTCATTCCGCAAACAAGCGCAAACAAGAGCGAAAAGAACTCCACAGCCAATCACTTACCTCTCCCGCTATCCCCTCTGTCTCTGATGTTCATCATTTTCTTTTCTTTCATCTTGCTTTTCCCTCATACAGCTTTTGATCCCCCCTTGTACTTCCCGGCCCACGTCTACTTTCGCTGCAGCCATTTTTTCTTCCTCCCTCTTCCACTCGTTCTACCTCTTTCTCTGGTTGTAGCTGTCTGGGCAGCTTCTGCTCTTTGTAACAGTCGGTGTAATGGTTCAAATGTCAAGGCAAAAAAAAGCCCAGCTTCCTTTTCCCCCTGTCGGTTTCGCCATCGAGGTCTTTGATCAGTTTGTTACTGAAGCTTGTGATCGTGCCTCCACTCTGCAGCACTGTCTCCAGCAAGTACATTAGTGGTTGCCACTGCTAATTGCTAACTCCTCTAGACTTCTCTTTGCCTTAGTAAAAGAGCTGTGGGTGGCAGGCTAACTGGTAGCTCCTTGTCAGTCTTTTGTCCCAGTAGGTAGCCATTGAGCTCAGAGAAAGTCTCCTTGTTCAATAATTCTCCTCAGTAAAATATCAACATTGCTTTTTTTCTACTTGATTTTTACTGTCTTCACTACATGTTGTGTTTTGCATACAGCATAACTGATAGTTGACTTTTTGGGCCAATACTGTATCGACAGTTGCAATTCAATTTTTGTCTACTATTAGGATTATTGTACTAGTGGGAGCCACCTCACGTGATCTCACAGGGAGGCAAATGTTAATAAAACTGAGACGGTGGAGCAACAAATTGCTGTAAAGCTAATAACTGTTTTCCGTCATCAACCAGTAATCGATTCATCGTTATCTCGAAGTGCCATAGGTGTTTACCTATGTGCTGATAAAAGTCTGTGTCTGTGAGCAATATGGGAGGCTGAAGACTCAATCTTTAAACCCCTTACTTTACCCAATAATATGGGCTGAACATAATCTGGCCCAAAACTCTGCCCTGTAGTTTGAGTCCGGCCTAAGGAAGACACTTGGTACTTAAAGAATACTGAATGAAAATCTATGGGAGAATTGTGTGACTCCAGAGATTACAGTTGTATGACACATGAAAAAAATTAAAAAGCCAATCATCTGCTTTGAAACCGCCAAACTGGGAAACATTTATCAAACTGTTTTGTTGCAAGATTGTCGTGAAACTGTGTGCATGTATGAATGTAATATAACCAGCTAAGAAAACCACTTTTTAAACTGTATTTTGGGGCAAAGTCTCCAAACTTTTTCAGCAAATTCTACTAGATTTAAGCAGTGATGCCATAAATGCTAATTTTATGTCCCAGTGTCCCACAACGTTGAAATACTATTATGTTATAAAGTTGTTTAGACTACTGTAGTATTAATCGTTGCCTTTAACATTCATTTAGAGTTGGGCAAAATATTTACTCTCCTTTTAGCTCTGTTTTGGTCTTCACCAACCCATGACAGAATTAGCTAGCTGCTCTTTTGTCGCTAAATGCTCCATCATAGTCATTAGTCTGTAGGTTGTTGCTGTGCATGTAGCAAAAAGTTCAATCAAAGTTTTTTTTGCTATTACTTGCAAATGACACTGATGAGAGCATTAAGAATTGACAAAAACTGTGTCACTTTGGGCCATGAAGCCAAAACAGTAAGCCAGATTTGCTGTTTGTCACAACCATCAACTACATTCACATTAGATGTAGTCATGTAATGTATTGTAATTAATAAAATATAGATTTCTGAAGGTTTAATATGAATACATAACATTTTTCATGGGGATCTTTTAAATTTGGTATGCAGAAAAGTTTTATAGTAATATC
>OMNN01003067.1:0-10593 GCA_900302755.1 Chromis chromis | reverse complement strand
GGATGTGGTCCAGAAGTTGATTGACAGCATGCCAGGGTGAATTGCAGAGGTCTTAAAAAGAAGGGTAAACACAGCAAATAGTGACTCTTTGCATAAACTCAATTTATTGTCAATAAAAGCTTTTGACAATTATGAAATGCTTGTAATTATACTTCAGTATACCATAGTAACATTATACAAAAAGATTTAAAAACACTGAAGCAGTGAACTTTGTGAAAACTAATTTTGTCTCATTCTCAAAACTTTTGGCCACGACTGTACATTCTATTTAGTCTAAGTTAATTAAACATATATTTGGCCAAGAGCTACTTTCTCACAGGGTAGACAGACTTTTATCACCATATGATCAGCATTTTTTCCCCATGGAGGACCTAAAAAACAAACAAGGGTCAGAGAAAAGGCAGATTCATTCAATGAAAGGAAACATAACCTAGAGGAGAGGAAGAATTGAGGAAAATGAGAGTGCAAAATAAAAAACCCAACAGCTAGGACAGAGGCAGATAGAAATGCAAACTGTTGGTTGTGCTGAATTGTTGTCATTTTAAAACAGGAGACCTTTCCACCATGAGATATGCTATTAGGATGTGGTTCTCAGCAGAGACAGAATGGAGGGACAGATTGTCTGCCCCAGCATGCTGGAAAGCCCTCAAGAAAGGACGGAAACAAAACAGAAAAAGTTTTAAGTTGTGTAACATTTACCCCCATAGCGCTCATCCTGCCCTGTCCTCATGCTCAACCTAGCCGTTACCCTGAGGTGAACTCCACCAAATGACCAATCCTTTTTTTTTTTTTTTAAAGAATGTACTTAAAAAAAATTATTTTTCAACTAAAATGTTTGTTTCTACTATTACTCTGGTGACTATTTTCGTTGCTGTAGTTGTATAAAAAATGTTTGATTTATGGTATGATGAAGCCAGAAGAAACAAAAGTCTGTTGCTGAGTAGTGAGGAAGTGCTTTAATCTGTAAATGGACACAGGTAGCTTTGTCAGTCAGACACTTCGCAGTAACCTTGCTATCTGCACTCAGAAGATAATCAGCAAAGAAGTGCACAGCACAACCGTTTGAAATTGAAATTGAAAAACTCATATGCAACAAAGAGGGAAGCTCAGTAGGCAACCTGCTACTTTTCTGTACTCATTTTTAAATGTATAACACAATGTGACAAAGAAACTAAAGTTTTGCAGCAAGCCAACGTCCATCGAAAATATGACAGCCCTCATGCATATTCATGCTAACATGCTGATACACCTGAGGGTAGGAAGTAGAGGCAATGTGGCGAAAACTGTCATCTATGGAGGATTGCTGATTTAAACCCTCAATACCACCCCTGTGACGGTAACATCTAAAAGAAACAATGGGGAGACACCTGTAACCCTCTGGTAAACTGGAATGAGCAGATAATTGAAGTGTCACATCACAGCCACTCTGTTCCCTGGGGCAAGACATGACAAATGCCAGAAAACTACTGAAAGGACAATGCAACCAAACGGTTCCATGTTCCATAGCAAAAACCACGTTTTATTCCAGTGTATATGGTCCCATAGTGCACTGATTCCCTCTTCCAATACCACCTAATGATCAGAGCAAGATAACCACACTGTGAACAACTCCTGCTGCAAATCAAAAGTACTGAAATAGTCAGCAAAGAAACAAGCACGCAATTTATAATCTGGAAACCCCCCTGTTATCACCATTATTCTATTTTAAAGCAAGCTCTCCTTGGGGATAAGACAAGAATAGGAGCAACTACAATAGATAAGGAATAGCCCAATCAGGTGGGGGAGACTTGCGGGCTTTCAAAATGTAAGAAGGAGGACCATAATTCACTGTATGTCAGCATCCCACTCATTTGCAAATGTTTCTTCCCTCAAACACCATCCACGTCAAGATGCAGGGGAGGCAAACTTGTGGAGACAGGGATTATTATAATGTTTTTATACATTACATATGTTTTTATATTGACCAAACTGTCAAAAATCACACCCCTCTGTCATACACCGATCAGCCACAACATTATGACCACTGACAGGTGAAGTGAATAACATTGATCATATTGGTACTATGTGGTGTTCTGCTGGAAAACCTTAGATTTTGACATCCGTGTTGATGAGACTTAGACACCCAAATAAACATTGTCTCACAACAAGCACACTCCATCATGCATGTGGCAATGATTGGTGCCAGACCCCATAGGACACCCTGAGAGGTCCTCTTGTCCATGTCCAATGGTTCAGAGCATTTTTGACCACATAAGGGGGACCAACACAATATTAGGCAGGTGGTCATAATGTTATGCCTGATCTGTGTATATGGTGTCCTCACTGCATTGTAGCAACTGCAGCTATACAACTAGCCAAACTCCTCTTGACACAAAAATGAGATTGAGTCATAGTGATTCCACTATCTTTTACTGTGGCTCATAACATCACCATGCAAGGCGGAGTAAAGACTGTAATACAAAAAGCATACCTACTTAGCATACCAGCATGTACTTCACTCATGTTTTAAATGAATTAACATTTTCCACAACTCTTAAAGAATGTAATTTTAAACTGTAAACAATATCCTTTTTAACTTTAACTAAAATGTACTGATGAAATATGAATTTACTTACGACATTGCCTCTTTGGTGTGAACTACTTAAACATGTGCCCAGCTCTATGCATAGTAGAATTAGAAAAGATGGCCAACAGGAACTAACAGAAATGTAAACAGACATTACCTCGTGTCAAAATAAAAGCCTCTCCAATCAATTTAAACTCACTCAACATTATGCTGAATAGGGTTAGGGTTAACCCTACACTAACCCTAACCCTAACCCAGTTTGGTCAATTTTTGTGCAATACTTCTGTGTCCCATCTGAATAGAGTAGTAGCTGTAGTCTAAACTGTCACTGATATATATAAGATGCATTTTCACATACATTTTTTGAATGCAATCATTTTTTTAAAATGTCCATTTCCAATAGGAAGGAACATTGAGAGGAAATGAGGAAGTAAATGAGTAAGCACTTCAATACTTTCAAGGACTAAGGAAAGTGTGAAATGCATCATATGGAGCTTGGAATATTGTAGCAATAGTTTGCCAACAAAGTGCAGTAAATAACTAGAATGCAAGTGAGATGCAGACCCACGCCGGCAGCCTTCCTAAACATGGCAGGTAGCCCTGTGACCTTGACATTTGACCTTTTGACCCCAAAATTAATGGGTGACCAGGGTACGTCAAGATGAACATCTGTGCCGAGTTTGATTGTCCTATCTGTATTTGTTCTCGAGTTATTGTGTGGACACAGCCACCCACACACCTGCATACATACCCACATGCATACAGACATCAGTGATATTCAGATCAAGGCTCTGTGGGAGTCATACCATCATTTTCTGTTGCTGAAGACAGTTCTTTGTGACTCTGGCTGTGTGTTCGTGGTCATTCTTGTTCTGTAGAATGAATCTAGGACAGATCAGACATCTCCCTGGTGGTATTATGTTATCATGTTGAGCCTGCAACACTTCCCCTCCTTCAAAAACACCACCTGCATCTCTCCATTGGCTCAGCATCAGGACTCACACTATCATCGCCTTTTTCTTCTTCTCACATATTGTACAGCTTCTCACTTTTGTCCCTGTGTTCCTTTTTTCCCTATTGTGCAGCGCTATATGTTCAGGCAGACACAACAGCTCGGATGTAGAGTTTCTTGGAGCTTTTGAGGATTTCGAACAGTGAAATGCTCACATTTGATACATTATAGATAGAAAAATATAAGATATCATTACTTTCTATATCATGCTGTGAAAGCTCTCTATGTGTGCTCTTGAAGTATATCCAATAATAGGCAACAGTGGAGGAAAGCACACCAGAGCAAAAGCTATGAAGTTGTTACATCTGATATATTGCAAAAAAACAAAACAAAAAAAAAACTTTTGCAGATACTGTGAAGTGGCGAAAACTTAAAGATGCAGCTGTTTTAGATAATGTTGTCATGGAAATAAGAATAAGAAAGTTGATGTGTTGCCATGGAGACCCACTTCAAATGACCTTCCTATAAAAACTATGTGCAGTCATCTAAGTTCTCTCAAGAAGATGCTCAACACCAAATTTCAATCCTTGCAGCAAACCTGGAAATAATCTCTGACAGAGTTCTGTCAATCTGTCTTTAACAATGAATTCATTCACAAAGCAGACTTACATGGTGTGTGTCTTCAACCTTATGTTATAAATCATTTGTTTTCAGAATATATTGAACCACCGGCTTAAGAAACTCTTAATTGACAAGTGATGTGCTGCTACATGTTTCACTTTTCTCAGGTGAAATGCTATATACTCTGGACAAGACCGTAACGTCATAGTGCAAGGCCCTGCATACACACCAGTGTTTCTTTTAGCATGTGACCCCTTTAAGGCAAGCAATTTGAGCTGCAACAACTCATCTCAAACTGCCTCCCTATGAGTTGTGAGGACAGTGCAAAAGTTGATTTTATGTTTTCAAACTGCTTTATCTGAATACTTGCGAGATAAAGTTTTAAAGTAAAGAGTGAAAAATATATTTTATGGAGATGTGTTTTTCTCCTCTATTTCACCTTGTGAGAGAAAAATCCTCAAAGCAACACTGCCATATATTAATACATTCAAAATTAATAAAAGAGCAAAATGGAAATAATTATTGAAATACATGGTTTGTTTGTGACTGCACTCTGTGTCACAGTTTGGGCCAACAGATGGAGAAGAACATCCGAGCTGAGTCAAAACAAGGCAGGCAGAAAAAGTTTCGGTAATTATTTTAAAATGCAAAAATGAAGTCTTGGCAGGCAAGTAAGCAGGCAACAGAAAAACAGATACACATGAATCAAGAACAAATGTGTGAGAGTTAGTGAGATGAGCTGAGAAGAAACAAAGCCAAGATAGTCAGATAAATGAGTGGGGATGATTGGAGAACTTGGATCAGGGGAGGTGGGTGTGGCAAACAGGTGACTCGGAGCAAAATGGCAATCCATTGGAAAATCCAAGGGTGGATGGATGGGGTGATACAGTGGAGAGAAGTGAATCTGCACTGTGGGTTTAACTGTGGCACTTTATTATGTGAAACAGATTGCATACTGCTGCTTTCAGGTCAGGTGGTTTGTCTGGATAACCTTGTAACTTGTGACCACCAGCCATATCTTGCCTTTCTGCTCATTCAGAAGGACTGCTAAAGCATTCCGTCTTAAAGAGAGACTATCCTGGAAACTACCCCGACTACCTTCATACGTTACACTAAATGGCCACGTGTTCACCGGAGATGACAGCACGAATAAAAAGCAAGCCAGTGGGCTCATTATCTAGATAAAGTGTTTCTGAGCTGCACACTAATGAACCTAGAAAAACAATTTATCTATGTGAGTTTTGTTTCAGAACCTCAGATGTTGTGTTGATTTCAGAGCATCACCATTAGCACGCTAGAGCACTTAAATGTACACTGTAAAGGAAAAAATCCATTTATCTATACAACCTATAGCTTAGTAGTGGGTGGGGAAAGGGTTATGTATGGAAAAAACCTCCATGAATACAAGAGGCAGCATTTAACCCTTTAAACCCACAGATTCACAAGTTACTAGCTTGATGGATGTTGAGTGTCTCTCCTGTAAGACACAAGGCTCATGTGATTTGCTAAGCAACATACATAATTAATTGATGCTATGTTAAGTGTGTAGAGTCTGTGAGGACTGGAACATTCTGATTTGCTTTTATATTAATAGCAGGAGCACAATAATTACAACGTTTTAACACTACCAAGAAATTAAAAACAAAGATAAGGTAATCCAAGGTTCTCTTCTAATTATATTGTTTGGGAACAGATTGTGGCTATACTGCAGTGACTACATTAAAATGTATTAGAATTTGCCCTTTACGGACCTTGTACCATATGCCTTTATCGTCACATAGGGCCCTTCATAATGTGTATTTTTCCCATAGAGACCAGAGGTGCAAATGGGCCTCTGGTGTTCCTTCACTTTTGATTTGACAGCTGATCCCCGTGGCTGCATGAAACATATATTTCACATGCGCATCCCACACACTGTCAAGAATAATTTAGCCTGAGCAACTTAAGAAAACACAAGCATATATATATATATGTGTGTGTATAAATAAAAAAAACATCTTTACCAGTGTGACACATTTAGAAAAAAAACTACATATATATATGTGGGAGCTCTCTAATTAACTGGCTTGTTGTCGAAAAAAATTTCCAAATTCCCATGAGTACACACAGAAGTGGCCAGAATTGCAGTAACATATTCATTTTCCGCTCTGAAATATGGATCTCTGGACTTCACCTTCATGCAAGAATAGATAAGAATTCCAAAAAAAAGAAAACAAATGTTTTTACTTGCTTTTGCCTATCTGGCAAGTTTAATTTTATTTCTAGCTCCTACCTCTGTTTCAGAGCGACTCTCTTTATCTTCTTGGCTTCGGCTGGCCTGAGTGTGCGTGAGTGTGTGCATTGTGTCTACGAGTGTGCCTGTCTATGTGGAGCAGAGCAAACACAGCCCATTCATCATCCCTGTTACCCGTTCAGCTAATGAATCTAACCCTGGCTACACCTCAGGGACAAGAGATGGGGTCAGAGATTGTACCTCCAAGATGCACGAACCCCCTGAGAAGCCACACATGTAGCGGTCCACAGTCTTAAGTCTCGCAACAGATTACCACTAACTGGCCTAATACATCCCACAGCAAATACAGACGAAAATCTCCAGCTGTGCTCTCTTACACTGTCTACCATATTTTTTTGAAGTTCAGTTGATGTGCAGTTTTTAATTGTCTTTCTCTTATACGACATTGAAATTTCGAGAGGCTTAATTTGAATACTGTGGTTCAGCGATAAGACTGAGCATCACTTGTTTTTTTTAGTTCTCTCTCTTACATCCTCTCTCCTCGACCTATCCAATTTATTCACTTTCTTCATCCCAACACCAGCAAAAAAATCACTACTCTGAGACCTACATACCAAAGATCACCCAAAGTCACGCTGATCCAGCTGCCACTGTTGACCTGTTTCAGTTTGAAGTGTAGCAAAATCAGTTGGCTTGACATTTATGCATTCCATGTGGAAAGATTTTTTTTTATTACTTATCTCAGTCAAAAGTGAAATACCATGAATTAAGGCAGAGATCATTCTACCTCCTCTGAGAATCCATCCCCAACATAATCCCCTGTCCTCTTCAGCCTTTTGAATTTTGAAATGCAAATGATATCACATGCAGATCCCTTATTTCCTGCCTCTCCTATAGGATTGGCAAACGTTGTGAAGGGATATCTATTCAGTCTCACATTGCGAAGGGCTATTTTGGTGGATGACCTTGCTATAGAGCCACCTGGATGACTTATATCAGGACTCTTTGGCCTCAACGTGCAGGTACTTGCTGTTAAACCTGTTCTGTCAATCCATTATTTATACCCGCTTATGCTTTACAGGGACACAGGAAGCTGAAGCCTGTCTTCGCTGATACTACATAAATGGAAGGCCACAATTTGGAAGGGTTGCCAATCTATCACAAGGTTGAGTATATACCAAAAGACAACCAGTCGCACTAGTTACACCTACAAGCAGTTTAAAGCCACCAGTTCACCTAACCTAAACAGCATCCCTCTATTCATTGAGTCTTCATCAACTTTCCCTAAAAGCACACTGACTGAGGTGGCTTAAAAGAGATGTCATGCGCTGTTATGTCAAACTACAAGTCTCCTTTTTTTTCTCTCCCCCGTGTCTGGAAGCATGCATCCTTTAATATATTCAGAGACAACCTAGCTAAGTTGCTGCAGCCAGCACGGCAGAGAGAACCGAGTACCTCGTCCGAGTAACTCCCATTTCAAGAAACAGTCACTCCCAATGCCTCAGTGCTGCTCAACAAATGAAACAGTGTCTCGTTTTTTTTAACCTGTCACACCAAGATGAGATATTGAGGATTTCAGAGTTTAAGCACCTCTATCAAACCAGATCAACTATGCACAATTATTCGGGGCCACAGCTTTTTTGTGGCAACAAAGCAACATTACCTGAGGCCGTAAAGTCTCACACTCAGCCATAGGCGCAGCATTGTGGTCAAGGAAGCTGTTGAATGCCTGGAAAAAGTTGCTTTAATTTGACTGTCTGCAATAGGATAATGACCAAAAACAGGCTTTTAAGAGGAACTGATTAAACAAATTTCTCCATTAACTGCTTGAAGATGTAACTTAGCTCATCCTATCTGTCCTTGCCTGTAGACATCTCCACCAGTTGGGTAGTACTTCATAAGGTTCATATATTGAAAAAAGGCATCATGTTAATAATGTACTTAGTGAAAGTGGGTTGACTACATAGGCTTGGTTAATGGAAGTACGCAGCTACCCAACCACATCGTCCCCATCGTTCCCTTGACCTACTTCTTGCTTCCGAGCACCATTTCCCAACAAGAACCTCACCAAGATAATGAGAGAGGTTATACACCAGGTGGTGGGGGGTGACACATGACAAATTGATCACATGTACTTTTGCTTAAAATAGGGTTGAATGGAATAGTAATAACCTTGTGGGATTTATTCTGCAGGGATTCGCCGGACCTCTCATGTTTCTCCCATCTGTTGTCTAAGATGTGGGCCAGTAACATGCTCGCCAAATAGCCATACAGTATCCTGCATTTCAATCAGGCCTGGGTGACTGAGCAACAGCGTGACATTGGTGTAAAAATATCCTGAAAGGTTGCACGGAACTAGTTCCTCTGACTTGCTCTTTGACAGTGAATAAGCATATGAATTAATGAGGTTAATTGCCTTCAAAGATAAAGTTTTGAGAAACAACATAATCCGCTGTGCATACCAGACACATGAAATAGCTTCACATATGTAGCAGAGAGAAGTGTAACAGTAATCTTGAGAGCTGCTTAACTTGTGCTGGAAGGAGGTTCAGGAGACCCAGATGTAGCAAAGAAGAAGCATTTTGAAGCTTGATATCAACGAGAAAATCATTGCAATGTCACCCCAATTCTGAAAGTGTTCCTCCCTTTGGGGCGTACTCATACCAACACAAGCCTATCTCGCTAATCAGCAATCTGTGTTTGAGGAAGAAGGAAAGATGGAAAAAATCCTCCAAAATAAAGATATCTTCTCTTTCTCCTTGTTCTTTTTATGGTATCATTAAATTATTATGAAGCCCCACAGACTAACCCACTTCTTTGGTTATTGCATATCACTACATAACATCCGACTTCCAGGTCCATTGACTGCATAAACTAATGAAGAAAAATATATATTCACAATGGACTTCCAGAAATGTTTCTGTTTTTGCATAAAGATTTTTTGTTGATAATAAAAAGAAAATCTTGCCAAACTGACTGATTATTCAGCCCTTGGCATTTGCATCACCTTGAGGTGACCTTCCTCATTCATCATTTCCAAGTTGGGTCAGTGGATGGCTCGTATATTTTCAGGCGCAGAGCTAAAAATATAACACATCTAACCATAATACTAACTGGAGCAAAGAGGCCTGTGCCCTATGATAGATGGGTCATTGGAGGCTCAGAGTCAACATGGTGCCAGCAGGGAGAGCACAAACAGCAAAAAATCATAAATGCCACGCACAGAGACTTTTAGGATAAATACGAATAAATTAATGTTTTTTTCTCAGTTTGATGATGCGCTGGAAAAAAATTTGATGTGCTATTTGAGCCAAAGAAAGGGCAGGAGGAACTGCTCGCTCTGCCATCCTCCCGTGCACACCACAGGACAGAGCTGGCTTCTCATACTCCCAGATCCTACACACACGTCAGTCTTGAAATTCCATCTAAGTTAGACAGGAATATGGAGAAGGACAGAAAAAGGTGCAGAAAGGTTAGAGAGGGAAATGAGAAAGTGATGAAGGGACTTAATGAACCTTTCTGTAAAAGACAGAAGATCTACATTTCAAATAAAGGCAGTCAGATAATGGAGAGAAGGTATATTCCTAATTGGAAGACCTTTAACTATTGTGCAAATTATTGATACCTTGACAAAAGGAGAAGGAAAACCTTTCCAGCCTCCTACAGGCTTCGTCTTCCCATTAGCTGATGTGACGTGTTCCTGTAGCATTCACTGCTTTCTGGATGTATTCAAAAAACTTATTATTACAATAAAGCACATTTATTTCCTGTTTTCATGGATATGCCTCTAAACCTGACACATTTGGAGTTGCACATTCCCCTCTGCAGGTATGCTGAAGCTCACTCAAACTGGGGATAATCTAAGTAAACAGATATCCTTAAACCATTCTAACAATCTCCAATGACTATCTAAGACAGCTCTGAACTCCAGCTTTTGTTGTTCCCAAACAATTCTGGTCTTTATTGAGTTGTATATCTAAGATCATTAAATGTTTACACCATTCCCCTTTTACAAACATCCTAAATTCCTCATTGCCTTTTCCTAGGCAAACACTTAAATGATGCTGCCTCCACCATGCTGCATAGGTGAGAGATGAACTATACCCAGCACTGCTATTAGTGAACATTATAAAGGTGCATAGGCTTTTTCATAGTGGAAATTTTATTTATTTATTTTCTTAATTTATTCTTATTATTTATTATTAGAGTTTTTTCATTTAT
>OMNN01003062.1:0-19056 GCA_900302755.1 Chromis chromis | reverse complement strand
GGATGTTTTTCACTGTTTATCTTTGGCTGGCGGGTCGGAGCCAAGGCCTGTGAAACACTGCAGAAACCCAACGCTGCCACTCTGCAGGGCTCTGCTTTATTTCCTGCAGCTTTGAGCGAAGTGATGCCGTGTCTTTGAAAGTTACTAATGTGCAGAGTTTGTGCAGCAGATTGAGGTTAATTAGACCTTTCTGCTTGAGCTACAGTTGTAATTCCAGATGACTTGATCGAATTGCCAGAGCCGAATGCCTTGATGCTACTGCAGTTTGTCAACTACGGTTGTTTTCGTTTGCGAATATACTGAAATTATGTTAGTTAAGCTCAATTATTCACTAATTTGTTGAATATCCAAACATTCATCAGTTTGTGCTACTCAAAAATGAGAATTTGCTGCATTTAATTACAAACCGAACATCTTTTCTTGACAAAACATGCAAGTTGAAGGCATAACTATGCAACTCTGCAAAGCTGTCATCACTTAATCCGAAAATAAATGACAGATGCATCCAAAAAAACGTGCAAAATGGTGAATCGCAGCCTTAAATTTGAGTACACTATGTGAGATAACATGCAAACAATGCCCCTCTGAAGTGTGACCCTATCCATCTGCTCCCATAAGCATACAACAATCCCAGAACACACACATGCCAACCCCCCCTACACACACAACCACACACAGAGGTCTGCCCAGATTAATAAGTGCATGGAGAGTCGGGCCCCATTGCCCCTGCGGAAGCCACTTCACTGGTTGCTTTACTAGCCCCCCAATTATAAAAAGCACAAGGCTTAAGTCAGCAGGGGGGAGTTTGAGGGGTCGGCCTCTTGTGGGGGGACGACCTTAGTGAACTTGGGGGTGATGGCAGGACGCAGGGCCAGGAGGTAGGAGTCCAGTTTGGAGGCTTGGGAGTCTTTTTTAATGTATTTATTTAAAGAGAACACTGATGCTACAGGAAATTTTGCATTGAGAGGACACTTGTTTAGACAAATTAACTCCAAAAGTAATGGAAATTAAAACTAAAGAGGGGAGGTGAGGAGTAGGGGGTGGGGACGGTTAGTAGAGTAGGTGGCAGGCAGGATAGAGGTGAACGGAATGTGTGCGTGTGGTGAAAGAGGCTGCAATCCCTGCACCGAAAATTAACAATTCCACCCCGCGCCGCGTCCGCACGACATTGAATGCATGAATTATTGCGCGGAGCGAGCTGAATTAACTCCATATATCAAGCCAGTCCAAATAGTTCAGGGGTGAGGGGCTGTGTGCCTAAGCTGATGAGGGGGATGGGAAGGCGTGGAGGAGGGTATGTCATAGGGGGAGAAAGAGGGGGAAAAATAAAGTAACTCAACATTTCTATCTCCACCCATTAAAGTCAACCACTTCTCCCTCTCCAGCGCCATAAAGCTGTCAAACGGACCTCTGATTTATTCTGCCCTTGCCCAGGCTCCTGTCCTAACTATCGCAAGCCTCCAATTAATTTTTTCTTTTTTTTGTGTGTGTGTGTTGCTCTTCATCCCTTCCCTGTAAATGTAATGAGATTGCAGCATCGAAAACTGCTGACTCCCGTTAATGCGCAATTCCTTAATAATACCAAAAGCCGGACGCGGAAAAAAAAAAAGCAGAGAGAGAGAAGATGCACCCCCAATAATAGCATTTTAAAGGTGCAGTTTTGTCAGGGATGTAATTAGCATTATTCACCGCACGCATTTTTCACATTTGCACATTACGCACTGACCGCAGCTCCAACCTGGCTTAATTAAACGCAGATAGTAATGTGCGAAAAAAAAAAAAAGACTCTTTGTGACAAATGCATTACTTAGATGCCTTCAGCGCTGCATCCATTTGTCCACCTACTCTTCACCCACTCAGTTGCTCCTTTTCAAACAGAGACAGAAGTTGTTTTGATAAAGATGTGAGCTGCTGTGAAGAGGAAGAGGAAGTCCAGGGATATAAGAAAATAATAAAATCTGTATTTGTAAGGGGCTCGGCAGTGGCTGAGGCAAGCAGATGAGGAGATCAGATGAGAGGAAGCGGCTGCAGTAATTGGCCAAAGATATCCTAACCTGCAAACAAGGTCAACAATGCCGGGCTAATTGAGTCACGATTTTAATCACCCACCAATCATAACTTTCAGGAGAAGATAGCGTCTATTGGTTTGTTTGGTGGATTGACCGTTCCGGGTGGGCTGCAGGTGCACAACGGGAGGTATTAAATAGACTGTTTTGGTCAAAGCTGAGCACAGCTGGCAGGTGTTGGTGCGCAGGGAGTTTATTACCCTATAAACTATCTCAGACAATTCACTCACACCGCTCTTCTGTGGGCAGCAAAAGCCCCGATTCAATTACTGCTGAACCTCAACATGGAGAGCCCTCGGAGACCGGCGTTGGCCCCGACTCATTGTTCTTCATGTCACCTTCCTAAACAGGAAGCACAATGGCGACCGCTCGCACGCTGCCGATGCGAAATAAAGAGGAGGCTCTCGTCAGCGTATACACGAGCGATCTGAAGACGTTCTCTTCGTTCTCATGGGTCGACTAATAACTCTTTTGTCTGTAGGAAAAAGTAGATTCGAGCAAGCCGCGGAGATTGATTGACATGTTTAGGACAATTACAAGCTCGAGGATGCGAGTGTTTCCAGCTTGTTTTGTTTGTCCTTTGTTTGTGTACATGGAGAAGATTCATTAGGCCCCTGCATGGAGGATTTGAGGTCTGCGGAGCGAGAGGGACCCAGCCCAATTGAAGCATGTCAAATTAGGAAGGGGGGGAGAGAGAGAGAAAAAACAGAATCAAACCGCTGCTACTGGGACTCATTAGAACCTCAACAAACACAGCGTTTTGTTGTGTATGTGTGTCTGCCTCTCTGTGCATGTACTAATAAAACAGAAGAGTAGCGTCGGGGTTGTGTGGTTTTTAGTTATTTTCATCAGAGCAGTTTGTTTTATGAGGCATCGAAGCCGAGCGACTCTCCAAACAACTTTAATGAAAGTGAGGATCCAGCGGCCTCATGGGAACCAAACTGGGAAGAAAGTACAGAATAACCGACACGCTGCAAAATTAACAGTATCAGGTGACTTGAGTAAAACACCCCAAGTTTCCCTGGCTTGCGAAAACCAACAAGGACCGACTGTGTTACTGATGCAAAGCAGCAGTGTTTTGTGTGAAATCTTCGGGCTGATGGAATAATAAATATTTCCAGAAGAGGTAATAAAAGTCAATTCTTGTCTAAACATGGTAGCTGTTCTGTTTTTAACACCACAGTTGCACTGCATGTGGCTGTTGGCGATTTTGCACAGCTATAATTAGATAAATCTGAAATGTGTGTAACAAAAAGTCCTCTTTCAGGCACCTTGTTCAGACCTTTCCAAAGCAAAAAAAGGAAGGAAATATGTTCTTTATAGTCGCAGCAACGTAATGAAACTGAATATGTGACCGAGATATTTAAATTGAAATATTTAAATCGAATCCTTCAAGTTTGATTAGATGATTTAAAAGTGGTTTGATGAGTGCAGAGCAAAATGGAGATATGGGGTCCTTTTCATTATGCTAACTTGCTTCTCTTACTCCTGTTCCTTCCTAAGATTGTAAACTCCTCCTGGTAAGGCTGCAAGGTGTAGAATACATCTTGTTTTAGGCTCCTCCGGGTGCCTCCCGTGTCCTTAAGGTGCATTAAAAGGTTTGGAAAATCCTCCATGTTGTCAGAGGGGGAACAATTTCCAGGTCACGGGTGGAGAGAGGATGTGAGGAAGCATAAGTTAGCGGAATGAAAAAAGCACCCATAGAGATGCAGATGACCACTGGCCTCCCCTAGAACTGCCTCGCTGTCATTGTTGAAAGAAATTGCAGAAATTGTTGGAGAGATGAATAAATAAGGCCGCAATTATATTCTTTTGGGGATTTAAATGTCAAACACACATGGCCTCCAGTGTTGTCCTGCTACTATAATGCATTAGTTAGAGTCAAGTGCAGGTTAAGACGAACAGATGAGCCACTAAACACAAATCACATTTGATTTGATACATTTACATAAACACACTTGAGTTGAATCTTTAAAATACCTAAAAATACTTTTTTTAATTGTTAAAAAAAAACATTCATCACGAAGACAAAAAAATGTGATGTCAAAATAAAAAAAAATTGTACTTGCTTAGGTAGTTGGTTGTTTTTTCAACAGATTTATAGCCCATAAATTAAAACATATAAATAAATAAATAAATAAATAATAATTTTTTTTTTTTAAATAGTTGGATCCAGAATTAACACTGGGATAACAAAACATTTTTTCCTATGTTTTTACTCTTGCTTCGTCTGCATCAGTGAGTCATACTCACTATTTATTTTATAGTAATCTAACAGTCAGATGATGGATTTCAATCAATTTCAAACAAATTACATAAAGTACACAACGTAATAATGCCACAGTCCACAGCAGAGACAACTACAAGTCATCAGTGTAACTCACTGCAGCACAACTACAGTTAAATTTTTTTTTAAATTGTTAAATTAAAAAATAAATAAACAGTCATCAGGAAGACAAAATGATATGATATCAAAATAAAAATATTACTTCCCTAGGTAGTTGGTTATGTGTCTTTTTATGGCCTATAATGAGAGATAAATTGAAACTAGTTAGATAAAGAATTAACACTGGAATAAAAAAAAATTCTAATGTCTATTCTTTCCAATGTTTTTACTCTTGCTTCATCCGCATCATTGAGTCATTCTCATTATGTATTTTAATAGTAATCTAACAATCAGATGATGGAGTTCAACAAATTTCACACAAATTAAATAAAGTACACAATGTAGTAACTAAACAGACTATAGCAGAGAAGACTACAAGTCATCAGTCGAACTCACTGCAGCACGTCTGCAGTTAGGAATTCCAGATGGCTTTAATGCTACGGCACATTTCTGCATTAACAAAGGATTTTGTTTTCAACTGTTGCAACACGTACAAAGTTATCCTTTAACTAGACAAACATACTATTGTGTCATAGTAACAACCTTGCTGATGATGAATGCAATCAACACCCTGCTATCCTAAATGAGTTAAACAGAGGTTTAAAACCAAACTAAACGGACCAAGTAAGCCGACCAAATGATTTAACGCCACTGCAACTAGTCGCTGAGCACATCTGTTAAAGTTAAGGAAGCCGAATAGCTGCGGGGAGGAGAAATACTTAAACATCCACAGGAGAAAGTCAGACAGTGCCTCCTCGCCTCAATCGGCAAACACGCTCTTTACAGGCGCCGCCAAGCATGGCAAAACCAGTAAGATATGGGATTTACATCCAGCAGTATTCACCCTCCTGCACTGAGAAAGGGAAGGCCAATTTTCAATTGAGTAGGGGAGAGACATCTGCTGCCCCATTGATCTCTGGGGACACGGGGGAAGCTAATCTATCCCAGAGCACATCCACGCTGAGGTCTTCAAACAGCTCACTTTACACATTTTGCTGCCACACAACAACTCCAAGTCCCCTCAGTTAGCATCCAAAAGCTTAACTCTGCCGCTCCTCCTCCTCCCACCGTCTCCCTCTGCTCCCCCCTGTCTCCGCTCTCCGCATGTACACCTGTGATGTCTCCCCTCTGCAGGCAGGGAGGCGTGGCGTTTCCCGTCCCTGTCTCACCTACTTACCCCTGCCCCTCCCCTCTCTTCCCCTCTCTCTGCTCATTCCTCAGATCATTTCAAAGGGCCCAGGAGATCAAAGCTGGCCCTTCTTTCAAACTGGACAGGAATGGGGGATGTATTTAGTTAATCATTTATTTGAAAAAAGGAAAAAAAATATAGAAAAAGAGAAAGACCCCACCCCTGTTTCTTTCTCCCCTCCAGTTTCTGTCTTACCACTCATCTCTCTCCCCACTGCTATCTGCATCCTCCTGAGGCCCTGCCTGCCACCTCTCAAGGCAGTCTTTAATATGCAGAGAAAATAAGCTGGCCGTCCTCTTCAGGCGATGGATGGGCGGAAAAGGCCCAGGGAATATAGTTCGGCTACACAAGAACACTCGCTTCTGATGGATTAACCCCTCCTGCACCGAGATATGAAGCAGCGCCTCGACATCACCTATCTGCTGCTGCATGTGTGTGTATATTAAAATGACAGGCAGATACCTCATCAGGCTTGATTTAGGTTGTTTGGTGAGTATACTTTCACTGCTTTGCTGCAACGCAAACAGTGAATCCATCTTCTCGATTCTGCACATTGTCTGCGGGAGATATGATCAACTACAGACAATGTGGAGCACAGCAAATCATATATATGGAGTGGTTACAATATGTAACACAGCTCACATCCTGCGCTAAATCACGATTAGTGTCAAATTCATTCTCTGAGTGTGAGGTGAGCACTCCGTCTCCCTCCCTCCTTCTCTCTCTCTCTCTCTCTCTCTCTTTCTTGTCACACACACCTCTCAGCTGACTGGCCTCCAGCAGGAGGGGTGACCCTGTGAAAGGGCTCCGTCACACTCCCTGCCCAGCAAATGGACTGAGGCCTGAGGCAGCTAATGGCATAATGAACCCACGGCAGCCTGGAGTGACACTTTTGCCCATGGGCGCAGGGAAGGCCCTAGATGGATACAACTCATGTCCACACACACACACACACACGCACACGCACACGCACACGCACACACACACACACACACACACACACACACACACACAAAGGATGATGATGATGCGTCCATCATCTCCATCATTCTGACACCGTCTCCTAGTTACTCAGTGATGTGTGTGAGCTGTCTGCTAATGCCATCTCCGGGCATTGCATTTTAAAATGTTTCTTCTTTAGAGTTTGGGTGATGATATCAAAATAAAACTTTACTGAGAATCAAAATGTTTCTTATACCTTAACCAAAACAAGTGTATCAGTATCCACTCTTGCCTTAAAGGAATAGTTTGACATTTTGGGAAATATGCTAATTTGCTTTCTTGAGAGAGCTTTCTGTAGGATGAACATGAAGCTACAGGTGGGAGATGGTTAGCTCAGCTTAGCATAAACACTAGAAACAGGTAGGCAATGTCACAATGAGGAAGAGTGCAGGTTTGCAATGCATGACAAAAAATATTTCTTGAAATAATTTTCAAAAACTGTTCAATCGTATACATGCAATTCGGTAAAACTGATAATAATGAGTTAATCATGCACTCAATGGTCTTAACGTAATGAAACATGACCAGGGAAAAAAGATCAAGGACTCCCTTTATATTACTTCATAGTATTCATTACTCAATTATACATATATACACAGAAGTGCTAAAATGTACTAAAAACTTAGAATGTGTTAGTAAGATATTTGTAATATGCAATGTAAAACTATTACAGTGTATGTATGACAGTATATGTGCATATAGCAGTGTGCAAAATGTTTAAATATATATATATATGTGATCTAGACAGCAAGAGGCTGACATGTAGTCTTGAAAAAAATAAAATAGTTTCCTCAACATGCTCCGTCAAAGCATTTTTACTGTGATCTGCTCCACTCTCAGCCCTCACGCATAACAAAATGATTGACAAGAGCTCCCTGTCACTAAGACATCACCGTGAACCCTTCCAGCACCTGATCACATGAACACACAATCTTGCTGAGCTGTCATTGCAGTAACCTTCACATTGTCAAAGTGGCAATCCTTGAATCAATTATCATTTACGTTTCAATTACCGCATGCATTTGAACCGTTATCATTTTTATGATAGCAATTCATCAAGTAGTACCGTAAAAACAATGTGACAATATGACGAAAGGTTGTTCGTACGGATGAACCAAAAAAGAATGATACCAATGCTGCAAAAAGCGGCTGTACAGGGATGTTAATGATTTAATTGTTAATTCATTAATTGCCATTATAATTAAAGATATATTAACTGATAAGGCAGAAGACGAGGGACATGCATGCCAGAAAGTGTATTGTAGATATACTCTAGTACCTGGTTGCCCCACCAGGTGGAGTCTCTTCTTGTTTACTGAGATGGAGTTACATGTGTGTTGGCTGACCGCCCATAAGGGTCACATAAAATGAGCGCACCTTCCTGCTTACTTTGGCACAAGTGCTGATGAACTCGGCAGCATTAAGTTTTTAAAAAGTTGTCTGGCAGCTGTCTGTTTAGCCAGCTAACCTAAGGCTCATGCTAATGCTAAGCTAGGATTTTTAGCTAACACAGGCCTGGAGCTGAGAGTCTGTCAACAGAGGCAGGACTTTAGTTGCATGCTTCAACCCACATTAAAACTAAAGTAATGAAGTGTATCAGCAATGTTCTGCTTTGAGTTTAAATAAACTTTAGAGGTGTCAATATATACTGACAGATTTCCTACACTGATAAAGTTGATGCGACTGTACTTATGGACATCTGTTCCTGGTGAGCAGCTGTTTTTAGCAGCTGGACTAACTATAGTGAACAAGCCGCTCCATCATGTAGATCAGGTATGAGGATTGTGCTGATATAAAACCACTGTGAAGAGATTATTAACGTTACTGTGGAAGATTGCAGCTTGTTTGCTGCATTCAACACTTTGGATTTTGTGGGGCAAATCATTAATAACGTGATTTTAGATGAAGTCAGTAAATTGTTTAAATTGTCCGTTCTTCAAATTCTTAATGTACCCGAGCTGATTTTGAGTAGTGTCAGTTGTTAAAAATGGAAAATCATTCCTTGTATTTCATTCATTTCATTGATTAGTCCACTATTGACTATGAACTTGGCCGACTATTGGTTAAGAAACTTAAAATGTGCATCTGTGCTCTGAACAAACAGGAGATATACACACTTGGAAACTAGCTGGTGAACATTGTTGATAATTTAGCAGCTTAACAGCCACATATTTTCCTAAAGAGTTTGCAGAGACCAAAGACAGAGATAAGAGAAGAGTGCCATAACAGCTATATAGGCAAGTGTGCTCAAAAGTTCCTCATATTAGGTTAGAGGGTGTTTATATGGTAATGTTGTGGCCTATATAGTGGCCAAGTTTACCTTTTCTTATGCTTTATCTAGTAAACCTGCGTTTAGATCGTTTGGATCAAACCTTTCAAAAAAGTGTTTTCGTCTTTTGCTGTTATTTCTTTGCGGTGCATACTCGGCTCAGGCCTCTCGAAATCTAATATTAAAAACACAGCTTATGAGATTTAAGCTGACATCTGACAGCAGGACTCACTCTGCGATGGTGTAGCAATCTCCATCCTTGGCATAAGACAAAAATGCAGTCAAAAAAAACACAGGCTGAAAGGTCTTGACAACCTCTCCCGCTCAACCTATCATCTGTGGCTGTGTTTTAGTTATAGATGAGAGGGGAGACCATATCGCCGAGCGCAGGTCTCAGAGCCCCTGCAGTCTGTGAAAACAGAGCTGCCATGATGTAGGTTAAAGGTTCCCCTTTCTTCCCTCTTCACTGTCTGACCTAGATGTGTATGTGTGGATGCAGTGGCGTGGAACTGCATGAATCTGCGCCGGGTGGTCTCGTCTGATTCATCGTAGGTGCTGTGAGCTAATACCTTCTGCCGGATTCACCTGGGACATCTTTGCGCGCTTTGGCTGTTGTGTTCTGACTATCGAGAAGAGACGTGAGGACCGGACCCCACACGGGGAAAAGAGACGAGGAGAGGGAGCGTAGGAGAGAGAGCAAATTAAACAAAAGAGACAAGAGGGAAGAGCCCATATGAGCTGCAGAGAGTCTAGTCGGTCAGGCAGAAGTGGGCCAAGCTGGTGTTGCACTCAGGAGATGACACACATACAGACTACTCCGACTGACTGGGGGGACAAGCCGTGCAGTCTTTCTTTTTTCCTCTGTTACACACTAGCACACACACCTACAGAGTCCAGGTCCCTTGGGTGCTGGTTTTTCAGAGCTGCATGCTGATGCTGGGAAAAATGCAGCTCAAACATCAAGCTGACTAAACAAGAAGGAGACAACTTAATTTCAATGGGAGGAGAGGAGGCGGGGGCACGAGGGCGACAGTATTAAATTATACGTCCTTACCTGACAAAGCTAACCTAGAATTGTGGCGATTAGGGCTGCAAGCAGCTGATGAACTTTCATTATCAATACATTATGCTTAATATTTCTATTTTTACACTGTATTTAGACTTTTTTGTACTTCATTTTATTGTCAATGCCAGCAATTTTGCACATTTATCGTAAATACTAGCAATTTTTGCACATTATTTCTTCAACCAATACATTATGCTTATTATTATTTCAATCTTAACGCTGTACTTACACTTTTTAATGCTCTTTTTTTATTGTCAATACCAGCAATTCTGCACCTTTATTGTAAATGCCAACAATTTTGCACTTTTACTGTAAATACCAGTAATATTATTTCTTCCACCAGCACGATTTGCACATTAAATGCACATTCTATCTATCTATCTATCTATCTATCTATCTATCTATCTATCTATCTATCTATCTATCTATCTATCTATCTATCTATCTATCCATCCATCAATCCATCCATCTATCCATCCATCATCCATTCTGACAGATCATTGGTTTGCACTGTATGCCCTGACAAACTGTGATCTCTCAGCCTCTGAACTCAGTTATTTTTCTCCAGTCATCTCTTTTCCTTTTGTACACCTCAACCTCAATTCACACCACCCAGAAGAAATCTGTACCCCTTTTGTGGAATACTTCAACATGTGACTTCAACACACTTGAGGTGGATTTATGATTCTGCGTCTGTGACCGTTTACGTAGATCTCCGCGTACACAGAGTGAACCATTATGGGAATTTAACCCATGCAGAGGCTACGGAGACGCACCTAAGTTCAGTCTTCAAACAAGTCAACGGCTCGCCAGCCTTCAGCGATGATGCCGTGCATAGGTCAAATGCTGATTGATTGAAAGGTTGACGTAAACTGTAAATGGTACAGGATGCTTTCAGTATGATGAATGTGTTTAGAAGCACTGCTTGTGACTGCTAATTCAACAGGCCCAACAAGCAATGCTCTCCAATGTAGATCCAGTGTTTTTAGCACTAAGCTTCAGTATGACATCTGTCTTTTCCATGTCAGGGGCAAAAGCAAAAGAACCAACAACAGCACAAACACAGATATCCGCAGAGCACTGCATAGCACCCGTAGACTGTATATAAAAGCACCAACGCAGCACCAGTGCAGTGCCATAGCGCCAGGCTAGCTGTTTATCACTGCTCCCAGTCTTTATGCTAAGCTATGCTAAGCTAACAGACAAAGCTAATGGACAAACAGGCATAAGAGTTGTACTGATCGTCCTCTCCTCTTGGCAAAAGAAGATAAAGCAAAGTTTCCAAAATGTCACACCATTCCTTTAATGGTGTGGAGGTAAGGTGGTAGGAGGTGTTTACTTTGAACACAAGCCTGGATTCTGTTTCGTTCCTATGGAGACGTTTACATTTAGGGAAAGGTTTTTCTACAAACTCTTAATTTGTAAAGGCCTGGAAGACTTTGCTGATTAATCACAACATCTAAAAATACTAAACAGTCTGTTTTCAGATTTTGCATCAGTTTTCTTTTTTGACCATTTGTGACAAAACTGTGATTGAATTCTGGGAAACTCTGATTGTCTATTTTACACTTATTTCTGACATTTGTCTAAATGAATGGATAGATTAATCAAAAACAACAGCAGCTCTAATTATTCTGTTCACTCACCTGCAGTGTCAAGCACTGTCGCATGAACTGTTTTAACATCGTCTTCCCTTTACTGTGGTTTAGAATTAGTATTCTCTATTAAAAGAATGTGACACTGTGCACAAATATGCTTTTCATTTCCCAACTTAAACATGTCAAGCAGGTCAAGGATACAAACTGCTAATGCTCTCGTCACACAACAGGTTGTCTTACATTTAAGCTGCCCTATCTTTGTGAGAAAAGATCACGCTGCATAATCAGAACACAAAAAGTCATATTGTACAGCACTTTAATTCCCTGCCTGCAGCTCAGGTCCTGTGAATAGATATCAAAATAGCCTTTAGCTACATGTTGTCACTCTTGAAATGGATCCACAAATCTGGGATTAGTCTTTCTGAAGGCTCAGCGAGACAGACGAGGTGGCCAGCTCTAAATGAACTGCTTCAATCCATAATGATTATTCGGGCGTCTGACGGAAGGAGACAAACCGCACAAAGAGAAACGTTCAATAGCACTAGAAGCGAGCTAATTATTTCACACTTAGAAACCTACCTGAAGGGCAGATAGATGACAAATAATTATAATTTCATGAAGTGGGTATGCTTTGACTAAACTGCAAGTAAAATTAAAAGAATTGTTCTCTCTACCTAGATAAATTGATTAAATGGATGAGACACAGCTAGATACTGGCAGCAGATGAACATTTAGAGGATATTTGAAAAACAAAGCTGTGCAAACTTCACATTTCACACTTCAGCTCCAAACTAGAACCTTTAACTAAGGTTTAATTTAATGTTTTAAGCAATGCACAAGTCTTAACTGCATGGATGTGAAAGAAGACTCACTGAAAATATTCTGTTTAAGGAGGATTTATAGTAGTGTAACACACCGTATATGTAAGGATCCCCGCCTACAGTTCAGCATGCCTGTGAACTGTGGATTAATTGCAAAGTTTAACCATCCTAGAATTTTACTGCTGCTGTTACTTCTTACAGTAACTACAAGTGTGCTTGGTACCTGGTGGTTTTGCTTACAGACAGTCAGACGGCAGTGAAAACATAACCTCCGCCTCAGTGAGGACTAAATCCCTACATCTCAATGCAGAGTTGTAGTGACAAGATACAAAGCAGTTGACTGTGACATCCATGGCAGTATCCGTCTCCCTGTGACTCAAAAGCAGAGATTCGAGCTCAACTGTGAGTTTTGCGATCCGTCGGGGGCCCTGACAATTTATGTGACATTTTAATTCAGTAACAGATGGAGCAATCTTTCCAAATTACAGCCAGTGTAAATTTATTGTAGTTTTGCCGAGCTACTTTGCTTTTGTTTCCATGCATTTACCATCATCAAGCGTTTGTTTACGAGCAGTACGGCACTGCAGGCAAGCTTAGCGATGAGGCAATCAAAAGGTCGGAGGTCAGGGCTGTCTGAAGAGTGCAAGTGTCGGTTAGTACAGGTCTTCAACATGCCATTACTTCAGGTCAGAGCATCAGCTGGTGGGTCGGTAGGATTTTGAAAGAACTGTTGATGGGCTATTTTAGGGGCTGATTGTGTGAATCATGATTGACAGGTTTTGCTCTCATTTGCTCTCAGCTTTCGGGGAAAATTGTAAATAACTTTTGGGGAATTGTATGCTTTTATTAGACAGACAATAATAGAGATGGGACAGAAAACGAGGAGAGAGATGCAAGATGTTCAGATTATCTCTGAGCTTCACAAATACATTTCCACTTGTGCGGCAGATGGTGATACACACTTTGTGTTTATCAGTTTACTAACACTACTGTTTCCCTTTCTGAACCCGATAACTGTAAATGCTTTTGCTTTCAAAGAAGAATCTGATATGAGTTGTTATCCAGACTCACAGAACACCCCCTTCGTGACCCACATAAAGCTTTTGTGTTTATCAGTCTTGTCAGTGCAGCGTTTGTTTTCTCGTAAAGGGCATTCAAATTACCGGCATTTCAAACAAATGCTTGTAGAATTAGAGGCCCGTCACTGAAATGAGCGTTGGTTAAGTTTTACCGAGAAACTGTTGAATTCAAGCCGTGCAGGGCGAGTCCATCGTGATGTGGCCTGACACCTTTTAAAGGGAAACGCCATTCAATGCACAATTGGGTCTCAGTATTGAAGTGCGTCTTTACAGTCTAAAGGGGAAAGTGTACATCAATAGACAGAACAGGCGGCTCCTGGATTATGAGAGGAAAGTGATGCATCTCATTTAGCAAGCTTACTTCAGTGAGGGTTGGCATATTAGCAGCCTAAGTAAGGAGAGATAAGAGCTGTGGCATTAAGATAAGTTGAACGTTTGAGACATTTCAAGGTAATATTATAATGCCACCATCAGCTTAAGCTCCCCCCGCTATCTGACAGAGAGCAGGTGAGAAATGTGGCAAAGCGAGACGCGGTGAAAGCACAGGTAGGAAATCAAAGGAAATCAAAAGATCGCTGTGGCAACGAAAGGCTGCGGAGATATCGGCTTATTTAAAGAAGCAAAAAAGAAAAGAGGGGGGGTAAAAAAAAATAAATAGAGGGAGTGTTTTGGAGAAAGAGCTGTCACTTCCCCGGGTGCTGCTTCATTCGGGGAAGTCATATTTGGGTCAGGCCTGGGCAGCCAAGCAGGAGAGGCAAAGGCGAGACGAAGCAAGCGGCTCAGTCCTGCTGAATGGATGGCAAGTCATGCATTCTCTGTCCCTTTGTTCCGCTTCATTGGCGGGTGCAGTGGTGCCCGCTATGACTCGGCTCTGGGGACATGGTGAGTTGTAATTGCAGATGTGTGGTGATAAGAGGTCATCTGCCAACGCCGGAGATGACTACTCTAAACGGTGCTCCTCGCCTGTTTAGCCTCGCCGCTGCTCGTCACACCTCCTCACCAGATCCTCGTAGGCTTCGCTCAGCGGCGCAGAGGCCGTTTCGCTGAGTCGGATGTGACACAGGAAGAGGGCTGTGTCACTACTCCGAGAGGACTTTTGGGGTGTGTGATTTAGCTCTCGGGGTAAATCAAGGAGAGTAGCATTGATCCCAAGTGGTTCAGGATCAATACCAATGAGCCCTGGTTAACTTTATCGCATCATTAGCTTGGATTTCCTGCATTTTTTTTTGTCCATACTTTCCATTTAATTTTAATGGGATCAGACTTTAAAACTAGGCCCACCAGTACTCAATCTTTATGTTTAAATACAGCAACCATGGTCAGCCTGGAGGGGGAAAGAATTAACATGTCTAGACTGGTGTGTAGTGGTTTAGATTTCACATGATTATTAGTTCATCTCTGGCTCATGTGAGTCAATAAATGCATGCAGGCAGGTAAATGCTTCACAAACACATCAGATGTGAGGAAGTGAGTGAACTTTCTCTGAGGACATAGACCTTTTTAAGTCACCTTAAAATTTAATTAAGGTTGTCATCATTTTGTGTTGTCGCATGCAGAAATGGTGCAGTAACAGCTGGTGTTTTCTTAAATGTCAGCTGAGTCATTTGAATAATCTTTGCAGAGATTTAGAGTTTGGTGAAAACACAGGTAGCAAAGGACTGAAGGGATTCTGAAGGGCTTCTTGGCGATTCCCTGGACATTACTCCCTGAAACTAAAAGTTCTGGAGACCATGTGACCACTACAGCCAGCTCTGCTAGTCCGCTAACATTAGTGTTTCAACTTTTTATTTCAGTTGGTGGTGTTACTTTTTACAGTAAATATCTTTGGAATTCTGTCATATGATATTGAGTGCCACCTTGACTTGAGGTCAACTTGACATGCTGTTCTGCCTTTTCAACTCAAGCCAAGTAGACCAGCAGCGAAGGTGGTGAAGCAGAACATATTGTCCCATTACGTCACCAGTGCTACTCCCATCATAAACCGATGAGGCATAAAATTATGACAACCTGCCTAATATTGTGTTGGTCCCCCTTATGTGAGCAAAAATGCTCTGAACCATTGGGCATGGACAAGAGGACCTCTCAGGGTGTCCTATGGGGTCTGGCACCAGGACGTTGGAAGTGGATCCTTTGGGTGCTCTGGCTTGTGCAGTGGGGCCTCTGTCAATCCAACTTGTTCCACTGCATCCTGTTGATGCTTGATCAGAATGGGGTCTAGGAAGTTTGGAGGTCAAATCAACACCTTGGGCCATTGTCATGTTCCTCAACATGTTCCTGATTGTTTGATGTTTTTGCCATGTGGTGGGGTGCATTATCCTGCGGGGGTAGGCCAGTGACATTTGGGAGTGTGCTTGTTCTGGGACAATGTTTATTTGGGTGTATAAGTCTCATCAACGGATACCAAAATCCAAGGTTTTCCAGCAGAACACCACAAAGTACCAATATGATCAATGTTATTCACTTCACCTGTCAGTGGTCATAATGTTGTGGCTGATTGGTGTACAATGCACTGTAGTACACGCAGTACTAGTTGGGTCTTAACCTGCACACAATTTATATGTAACAGCAACAAAGTTAAGGCTACAGCTTAGGAAAAGTGAGATCCCACTTTGTTAGCATGTCCATACAAAATTGTTTAAATGCTAGAAGACATGTCATGCATTAAATAAACAGTCAACCCTATGGCTGAGCATTTACACCTTGATGTTGCAGTGTCTCAAAACACAGATTCAGTCTTCTTGGCGATTCATACGTGACAAACTGAACTAATCAATCCTGTCAACATGCAGGGTGAGAAAAATGTTGTCTTTTAACATTCAAAGTTTTCTTGTATTTTTGTAAAATGATCAAGGAAATTCATCCATCCATTATATTTCCTGTACACCACTTTATCCTGTAGAGGGCCGATCCTATCTGACCCAGGTGGCCATCTGGCAACGTTGACAGGTTCAAGGACATTCAACTTTAGTTGGGTTTTTTTATGATTAATGGCATTATAATTGTGTCATACTGCCTGGGAGCCATTTTTGAGTTCTCTCTACTTCTACCTATGGTTGTGCTGTTTCCATAGAGGTGCAGGACTTTATATTGCTGTGAAAAATGAGCCCACAGTGAGTAAAAGGTCAAAAAAACACCCTAAAACTTCAGAGGGTAAAGTTGTCTATCCATCACATCCATGGACTTATTGTGCATGTTTAAAGATCCTGAACTCTTATCTTTACCACAGTACAAATCTGTCTAGATAATAACATTGGCTAAAGGACTTAAATGAGACTAAATGTTTTGCTGCACTCTTCAGGGGGAAGTTCTGCCCCAGACATTTCAGCGGCACATCATTTATCCTCGTGTTATTTGTAAGCAGGTAAATGCTGGATTGTGTCCTCTGATTGGTCGGCCTCCACAGCCTACAGGTCATCGTTCCTGTCCGTCACTGTCACCTTTGCAGCACAGCTTCAGCCTCGATTAGCTGGTGGTAATCTGGGACGTCGTTCTCCTGGGCCAGACTGCAGAGCCAATCCTCTTGGCTGTCCAGTAGTCAACATGCCGACCAGACTCCACTGCAGACTGCTTGTCCTTTTGTCCCTGGACTCTTGATTACCTACTTAGGCTAAAGGTTAGAATAGAAAGCTTGTGGCCAGAGCGATACGCTATGGCTAAAAACAATCCTGATGTAGTAATCAGCCTTTGCAATTCCTCTGAGTTGAGTAATAGAGCTGAAGATGTTCCAACCTTCATCTTCACTTCTGTCGCTAACTTTTTATTGACCTCTTGATAGCACAATACAAAAACACAACAAGTGGAAGTTTCTAGGTTTGCGGTAGTTGTTTACTTTGATATTACATTGAAATACTGTCATGATTTTAAGAGAAACTGACTCAAATGGGTGGTTTTAAGAAAGTAAAAGGTTTAGTACACGTCTTTAATCTAAAGGTATTGTTTATACCTGGGCAAAAAGCCTACCATTAAAACACTGACACCTCTCACATTTATCTTTTGAATGTCTTTGCATGTAGTCTCATCAAAATGAATGATAAAAATGGAGATATGGGTGCATAATATTCCACATTCGTCCCTCGAAGGCATTTCACTCGATTCTACCCATGAAAAGACGTAGGTAAAGGTGTGAAGAATGAAAACAGGGAGCCTGGGAGAGAAATTCAAATCCTTTTAATCTTCTCGCCTGCACGTAGCTGGAAGAATTGCTGACATTAGATTGTAAGTTTTGGAAAGTTAAAAAAATGTTGGGCATAGTGACCCCCCAATTTCAACATCCTATATGTGTTGGAGGGAGGAGAGTTCAGACAATGTTTGATGGTCCAGGTCTGGTCTGGTCTGGTCTAAATAAGGAATCAAACCTTATATTGGTCTGGACATTGATCTGAGCTGATATGCATACGTTTTCAGATGGTTGGAATCAGTACTGATCTGATTGATGATGAGAATACGATGCAGCTGCCTTACCGAATGCTTTCTGCTTGTAGTCTGGCTCACTGTCTTGTCCATACCCGTATCTGATTGGTTATATGTCATGAGTAAATGACCAAAGGCCGTGGAAAAAACAAACGCAGACAGAGACGCATCACTGTTGTTTTTCCAAAAGTAATTTAGATTATGCTGCAGCTCCCATAAACATCACAATATTGCACACAGAAGCTGAGATAAACACCACAATCTGACAATCTGTTTTTATTACGACCATACACAGTTTCATTTTTTTGGGGGCCGCTAACATTATTTCAGTGAAAATACCTGAACTTATTATTTTTGGGTGTAGCATAGCAGCAGAAAACGACAGATAGTGGTAAACACACAAAAAGTGATAAGGGATTTCATTTAGTTGAGGCGAAAGCAGTGCCTTCAATATATCTCTTCCTTCTGAATTCCAGGATAACACGCTTTGTTGCAGAAAAAAAGTGGCAAATGCTAGTGAGCTTGTTTGAACAGGGATCCTGCCTAAAGTTAGTGCTAATGCAACTAGAGATAGCAAATGTCCATGGTAGTGATAGACGGCCGATTACATGCATAACAGACCTCGGCTGATTTCCAGAGGCCACATTGGGTCGGTCATCTCCAGCTGCTGCAGTCTGCAGACTAGATACTGCAGCAAATGGGTCATTTCCCCAGTTCAGTTGACATCGCGTCCAACGCCACTAACACACTACATTTAATACAAACACCATTAGTGCTACAGTCGGAAAAGTACATGTCACAGTTGAAATGATCAGATTTTGTGTTATGAGATGAATTAAGATCTACAACAGCAAATAAATCTGCAAGCAGACGCGGATTTAAGTTCAGAGATATTGTGTCTAATTTGTTGTTATTAAATACTTTTATTTTCTCCTAAGAAATAATAATCCCCCCTTGGGTTCCTTCCTTCTCTGCCTTTGACCCATCCTATTCAAAGTTAACCTTAACTATACATACTAGGAACAGTGGGCTGCCGCAGTGCAGCACCCGGGGAGCAGTCAGGGGTTAAGGGCCTTGCTCAAGGGCCCACAGTGGTGGTGACTGGGACAAGCGGTCGCTCTCACTTTCCCACCTCAGCTTCTTGCCAGTCCGGGGACTCGAACCGGCGAC